>RJWM01033756.1:0-20302 GCA_004363535.1 Dasyprocta punctata
CTCCAAGGTCTCACCCACAATGGGTCTTCCCTTTGAGTAAGTTCATCATTCAGATACACCCAGAACTGTGCCAAACCAATCTGCTAAGCATTTCCTTTTCAAATTGACACCACAGTCAAATATCACATGTCATAAACAAAATGAGAATGTTCACATTGCTATTATTATTTAACATTTCATTGGCGGTACTAGCCAATGCAATTAGATAAGATAAATAACTAAGAAGTAGAAGCCGGAAAAAGAAACTATCACTATTTGTGGATAATATGATTGTATACCTGAAAAATCTGAGATAATGAAAAAGAAGAAGAAGAAAAATTATTAAACTAACAGAGAACACAATTAGTACTAAAATTCATAGCTTTTCACATGGAAACAACAACTAGAAAATAGGAATTAACAACTCAATAAAAGAGACAGCCTAATTTTCAAAATAGACAAAAGATTTGAATGGCTCTGCAGATATACAAATGGTCAATAAACACATAAAAAATGTTCAACATCATCTGTCCCTGGGAAATGTGAAACAAAACTACTTTCTGTAAAATGGTGACATTAAGAGGAGAGACAGCGGCAGTGTCAGTGAGGTTTTAGAGAAGTTCAAATTCTTGTAGACGCCCGATGGAACGTGAAATGGAGCAGCCCCTTTAGAAAACAGTGCAGGGGTTTCTTAAAATGCTAAAGACAGAGCGACTCTATGACCTAGTCACTCCACTCCTAGATACAGATCCAAGGGAGTTAAAAACGTATCTCCTTACAGGACTGTATTACAAATGCTTGTAGCAGCTTATTTGCGAAAAAGTGGAAGGGACCTGAGGGTTTCTTGATAAATGCTGTGACAATTTGCTAACACCTTGAACAAAATAGTATATTTATACTCGATCCCTTAAACCAGAAGGAATTCCAAGTTGGTCAAAAGTTTACAATATCAAAAACAGCACAAACATTTCTTGAAGAAAACTTTATAAGATTCTGTTCTGAAATTTTCAAAGTAGAGAAAGCCTATCATATGCTCAAATGCAAAATTCGAGGAAGAAAAGATTTATCAATGTGACCATAACAGAATTTTTTAAATTTGCATTGGAAAACATCATTTATGATAGCAGTAAAGAGACCAACAACACTCTGAGAGAAACACTGTGTCTCATGAGAGTGAATCTCCTGGGTACAAAGAGCTCCCAGGAGTATCAGGAATAAGGCCAGAAACTTGTGCTTTTCAGATGTATAAATGTGTTGAATAAAAAGCCCATTAAAAATATTAAGAACCCTGAAGAGATGTTCATCTTTACTCACATTGAGTGAAATCAAGATACACTAACAATTTTTCACTTTTAGAGTGCAAAATTTTTTAGCTCTGTTTTTTGTTGTTGTTGGGTTTTTTGGTTTTTGGTTTTTGGGTTTTTTGTTTGTTTGTTTGTTTGTTTGTTTTGAGGCTGGGGACATCAGGAACTTGGACACAGTTAGTTTATTGTAAATTGCCTACTCTGACACACCGAACAGTTTAGCTATCAGACATAGAAAATTCAGAGGCCCTTTGACCCCAAATTCCAACTGGGGCCATTTATCCTGCAGTAACCTATTCACATATGCGAGGTCACGCAGGCAATTCAAGATTGTTACTGTGCATAACAGTCACAGTAAGGCACAAGGGAAGGTCAATTAAGGGATGGTTAGAGATTAAATGAATAGTTTGGGGCCACTTTGGGAAGCAGAAAAAAGCAAAAAGGGGCCGGGGATTTAGTTCGGTGGTATAAGCGCCTGCCTGTTAAGTGCGAGGTTGTGAGATCAATCCCCAGTACCAAAAAAAAAAAAAAAAAAGAACAAGGAGAGGAAGGGCACTAATGTCTGTCCACTAGACAGACATTAAGACATACAGCAAAGATGTGTCACAAAATAAAAACAGCACAGTATGATGTAGGCGCATGCAAAGAGACCAAAGGAACAAAACAGAGGCCTTAGAAATAGAACCATGTGTATATAGCACAAATAAATAATTTCAGTGCAGGAGAGGATGCTAGGAAAACTGTGTTGTCACTCTACAAAACTGTAGAATCAAAAATGATAGAATCAAATTTCTATTTAAAACAACTAACAAAGTTCAAATTCAAATGGGTAAAGAACAAAATATTAGATTCTGGGTGGCAAATATACATACATATATATAAATTTACAAATATATATATATACACATATATATACACATGCACATGACATGTAATCAAAATATACAGTGAATGTTTGAAGTTTTAAAAATGTGTTACAGTAAAAAACGTACCATGAATCCCCCTCAAAATCTTCCCTTGCTTTGAACACACCGATCCTATTGCTGCAGAACCTGGTACTGAACCACAAGGAGGACTCTTTGGAAGGCAGCTCTCTATTATGCTAGCGGGCTGGTGGGACACCAGTTCTAAATCACCAGCCCTGGGTCAGCTTTGGGCTCAAGTTATAAAGGCTTGCAAGCAGCATTACATAAGCTGATAGCAAGTTAGCTTGTAATTGGTTACATAGGCTGGGTCATATGTTGTTAGGCGGACTTGTTCTGGGCTGAAAGGGTTGTTTATTATAAGGTGGCGGAACCTAGGGAGGGAGTCAGAGCTGGTGAGGAGAGGGCTATCAAGTGTGTCCTTGACTGGGCTAGTCTATCTTGGGTAGAAAGTCCTTGGAATAGGCTAGCAAAACAAGACACACCTTGGTGGGAACACAGACAGTGCCACAGAATTTGATCAAGCCAACCTGGGACAGACTATCTAAAAACAACAGCTGGATGTAGTCAGTCAAGGCCAGCTGAGTCTAGAAGTTTAATTATGTAGTGGGCTGGGTGAGCATGTCTTGTCTTAACATGGAGTCAGACTGCTAGCTAGTTTGTTGAATTTTTACAATCTAAAACTGCCATTACACCATCGTTTGTTCTGCTTTCTGAAGCAGTTCTGGAAGTCCTCTTTCATGAGTGTCTTTACGAGGTGTGATCAAAGCTATGATGAGTGTTGCTGCTGAGTGCTATTCAATAGAAGGGCTGGCTAGGAAGCACACGATGCTGTGTCCTCAGCCACCCTACTCACCGGATCTGGTACCATGCAACTTCTGGGCTGTTTCCCAAAGTCAAAATGACCATGAAAGGGAAATGTTTTAATTAATCCAGGACACCAAGGCGGCCAGGACAGCATAGCTCATGAATGGGCTAACCCACCCTGTGACTGGCAGACTTGAGGTTGACGGGTCCTCTAGGCAGCAGCCAGGTCTCCTGCACACTCACAGTCTCTCATGATGAGATGCCCGGTACCACCTTGGGATATCACCCGATATGGCCCCTCGACCTGGGACCAGGACTGTAGCCAAAATAAACCTCTTTGCAACCTCCCCAGCATGTGGTGGTGAATGCTTAGCCATGAAACATAGACAAAGACACCTAGAAAGCAGGCAGAACCTTGTGCTGCGTCCTGTTCAGAGTGGGTGGACCTCTCCCATTTGAACAGCACAAACGGGAGAGAAGAGTGAGCCCTCTCCTCTCTCTGCTGCCTGGTGAGGCTCTCCTGGGTCTCTGGCCTCAGACTACAGCATTCACCTAGGTAGGTCGCGGGACTTTTGAGCCCCTGGAACTGTGTGGACAATTCCCAAGGTAAATCTCCACCTAAGAACACACATGTGTGCCCTGTGGTTCCCGTTCTCTGGAGAGCCCTAACACACACATGGTGAGCCCTAACACACACATGCGACAATTAGTGGTGCCTGCAATGTGTCTGAGAGCCAAGGAGGACGTCAGGAAGGACACAGGATGCAGCTTGAAGATGCTGCCACTGGCCACGCCTGAGGTCACTGGAGCGTGAAAACAGTCCTGACAGTGTTTAAAAATAGAATGCACGGTGTCACAGAGCCACTAATAAAGGGAGTGGGTGGGTGGCAGGACTCTCCTTTACAAAGGACAAACTGCGCCGGAAAAGTGCTATTTCATAGCCTCGTGGTCGGCTGTGCTGCAGCGAGCTCAGTCCCGGGACTCAGTGTCACCAGGAACTGGCCAGGGAGCGGATGTCTGTGTGGATTCTGTATAAACTTGAAGGAGAGAAAAGGCACCTTCGGAATGGAAAAAGCTGGCAGACAGCCTGGATACTGACTCAAGGGTGACACACAGGGAACGGGACAGGCAGCTTCCGAGGACGCCCTGAGGGAGGCAGCTTCACTGCTGCCAAATCTAATCACAAAAAAATCAGACTCAAACAAAACACCTTCTACACGACAGCCCCAAAGGGACGGAGGTTGAACTGGACAGTGATAGTACAGTTATAGGAGGGACTGTCCTTGCTTTGGGAGACAGGGAGAATGCCCGGGCCTGGCTGCGTGGGGTGGTGGGGGTAATCGGCCACTGGGCAAAGGGCACTCAGGGACCAATCTGCTCAATGAAAGCCAGCGCACGGTGGCAGCCCAGGGGCACCCGCAGCTTGGGCACTGGAAGCAAATGCTCACACTTAGAGCTGAGACCCTGCAACAGCAAGCAAAAACGCTGAAGCCACACCCAGGATTTGGAGGCAGATTTATTTAATGTTGATGGGCACTGACTAGGAACTAATTGTTCCTCTCAATGTCAGGCTCTGATCTCTGGTGGTCTAGGGCTTATATATGGGATAAGCAAGCAGGAGGTACAGAGGCAGAATGGCTTGTCAGTTGGGGATTGGTTTATACAATGTGCATCATAGTGACCAGCTATGCATCACAGTGACCAACTGTTTCTAAGAAACAAAAGTAACAGGAACTGTGACAGAAACTATTAGCTGGGCAACTGACAGATTGAAGCACACTGGCTGGGGGTCATTTTCTGTTACAACCACACTCACCTGAATGTAGCTGCCTGCTGTCTCAGGTAAGAGCGGAGCAGGTTTGCTGAATCCCCAGCACTCGCCCCACCTGATGACCTCTCGAGCAAGGTGCCAGCTCTGCAAATCAGATATGCTAAGAGAGTTGGTGCCAGGACGGGTTGAGGACAAGCAGGGGTCTGTCATCTGTAATGCTTATACGAGTGCCCTGCACAGTGAGCACACAGATGTTAATTATTACATCATTATTCATTATTAGGTAGAAGGACTGCAGAAAAATGCAGAGTCGGCAGTCTCCATTCTTTAGCCTAAGACTTCTCTCTCACATCGCTAGCAGAATTTGATTGAGTCCTGGTCCGGAAAGTGAGTCCCTGATTCTGCAAAGATCTGGTAGCCCTGGGTCCCTGCCAGGATCTCCTTCCTGTCCCACTTGGAGAGCACAAGCCAGGCTGCAGGCCGGCCACACAGGAAGGAGGACAAGGAGTCGCGGAGGGACCACAGTTGGGTGCCACCATCTCCACTGCCACCCAGGTTGCCAGCCAGGCTCACGCACTTTTGCAAGCAGTTTTTGCATCCGAGAGTAAACCTGAATCAAGGGAAGAAGGCCAAGGCTGCGCTGAGAGGTAGATGCATCATTTTGCGTGGTTTGAATGCTTAGAAGGACAGAGGTGTTCACCTGCGCTCCTCTCATGTGCTGTTTCTTCCCAAGTCGCAGCCAGACTGCTTTGATCCTGAGGTGGCAGTGAATGCAGGAAAGCGTGGGGGACACGGACGGAGCGGAGCGCTGTTAAGACAGAGAGGACGAGGATGCTTGAGTGAACCGCAGCACACATGTAGTGGAAGCAGGTTCACAGCACTGAGGGGAGCATGGCCACACAGACACCGTGGATGAAGCTGGAACCCCACAGAGAGAGACTATCGCCAAGGGCACACCCAGGATAATGGTGACAACCTAGAGGAGAGGGACATCGCCACCAAAGTCAGAACAAGTGGATGCAGGAGACCGAGCCTCGGGGAAATGGGCACCTCCTGCAGAGGGAACCGTATGTGTGCAAGGATCGGGGGTCGCCTGGCCCAGCCTGCGTGACGGCACTTCCCTTCACACCTCTGCCTGAACATGCAGCAGGTACGCGTGTGCACACACACGAAGGCCACATGGGCACCCAGCCCAGCACACTCAGAAGCAAGGGGTCACCCCGTCCTGCTGCCTCTGCCATCACCTCCCCTCCGCCTGTGCCCTGGCTCTTTCTCCAGTTGGGTCTCTTTGTCCAGCTGTGACCTTCCTGTATCACCCCACATCTGTCCCCGCGTCACAGTGCCGAGTGCTCGGAGCTGCCCAGCTAGGATGCTGGACTCTGTGCCCAAGCAGCTCTTCGGCCCCCTTGGGCGCTGACTCCCGTTTTTTGTCTGTGGTTCAGAGCGGCCCCCCCACCCTGAGCGGTGCCAGCCCCCGTCCTCTCTCCCCCTCCCCACACCCCAGCCAGGGTGACTCAGCACGGAAGCCGCAGCTTGGCGGAGGGGGAGCCAGCCAGGGGGCGACAGGGGCCGATGGGTGCTGGGCAGAGGGGCTGCCCGCGGGGTGGCGCCCAGCAGGCTGGGGGCTCCGTGACCCAGGCAGCACCCTCTGTGCCCTCGCTGTCCGCCTGCCTCGCCAAAACTGCATCCCCCAGGGGCCGGGCAGCTGAGCCGGCTGCGCAGACTCGCTCCACACCCTTTCCAAGAAACAGGGAGACTCATTTCCTTCCCGAGGTCGGCGGTCAGCTCTGAAAGGCTTCTTGCTGCATTACTCCGGCTAATGATGGAAAAAGGAGAAAAAGACGGAAGGAGGGGAGACGGAGCCTCCAGTGTCTCTCTGTTCCAGAAACGGCCACAGCCCTGAGCTGTGAATGGGATTGATTCCCACACGGCCCTTGGACTCACTTCTGCCTGGGCCTGGCACCAGCACTCCGCACCCAGTGGCCCCAGACACCACCTCCATGGTGGGGGGACCTTTCCAAAGATACCACTACCTGCAGGAGAAGGCGGGCATTGGGCTAATGGGATGGTGAGGGGTGCAGGAACCCACGGCTGTGAGCCATCAGGGTCCCTGGTCCCCAGCCCCAGCCTGGGTGAACTGGCCATGCCTGCCGTCCTCCCCCACACACGGGGCCAGACAAGGAGCGCGGGTGTTTTCCTAAGAGTCTGACAGCCCGACAGTCCTGTCAAAGCAGCCTTCCATCAAGTGGGAAACTCATAAAGCACAGATCGCCCTCATCACAAGGTGGTGTCTGCGTGTAGCAGTTTTGTATTGACACAGTCTTCGTGGGTCACCTCAGGTATGCACCACTTCTCTGCGGTGAAAAGCTCAAAATCCTTTTTCTGGCCATTGAAATGCAGCACTTGTTACCAACCACCGCCACCTCTGTGCATGGAGCTCCCCATCCTGGTCATACTCCCCTGGGCCTGGCGGTTGGGTGTCTGTACAGGAGAGTATGTGACTCTGCGTCTGTCCTCTGCCGTGAACGTGTCCATCGACAGCCCGCACGGCCACATCACTCCAGGTGACGACGAACGAGAGCAGTGACTTGGTGCCGTCTCACCGCCATCCGTAGGACACTGCGGTCCGGACGCAGAGGGCGACTGCACTGAGCCCAGGCCCCTGCGATGCTGCCACGCGCCCTCCGGCTCCGCTCTGACACACGGCACGGGAAGGGGAAGGAAGCAGACCTCTGTCACGGTGAGGGACAGGGAGAGAACACTGACGTGCACCCGCAGACAGAGACAGCTCCGGGGTTCCCTACTGCTGGAGGGAGGGGTGGTGACCCCCAAACTGTCCTGGTAGTTGATAAACTGGAGGTGCCCTCTGAGCAGGACTGCACCTGCTTTATGACAGCAAATGGAAACCCTGGGTCCCCGAGAGGAGAGGCACCCAAAGGCTTCCACCTCTCTTTGTTCCCCAAGTGGAAAGAAAAATGACCGACTGCGGAGACGCAGACGAAGCAGCCGTGGGAAACGGCCCAGGGCACGCGTGTGTGGGTCTCCCTGCGCGTATAGAAACCTGGTTGAGGACAGGGACGCGAAACTCGGTTGAGTGCATGCAAGATGTGTGGCCTCCTCAGAACCCCATTTTCAGGCAAATCCTGAGGCCCCTCCCTGACTCTCCACCCCATCTCCTCGGGCCTCCTGTCCCAGATGGACGGGGCTCAGCACCTTGAGGCCCCACCCGCTGCATACCTGGGTCTGGCCCGATTCCAGAGCCGCACCCAGCCCAGGTCCCGAGCACCCTGCCCCTCCCTCGCCCCGCCCCCAGCACCCCACGCCCCCTGCATGCCCACCCCTGCTGCTGCGTCCGCCCTACCCCGTGTTGCTGGGCTATGTCTTTGGGTCTCCCCGCATCGGGTCTGCTCGGGCTGCTGAGTTACCTACCGTGCTCCAGGTGTGCCAGGCTCAGACCCAGCACAGCGCTGTGATCAGACAGCGGATCCTGTGTGCGTCCTTGGGGTCTCGGGGGCTTCCCCGCAGCTGAGAACAGAGTCGTGTCACGAGTGTCACACTCACACCTCACGTGCAGGTGTGGGCCCCACGCCGCCTGCCTGGCCAGCCCACACTCCGCTTTCCAGCCCTGTCTTCCCGCCTGGCTCTGCCACAGGTGTGGCCAAGTAGCTGCTGTGAGCAGGTGTGTTTGCCCACACCTGGCCATCATATTCCCCAGACACCTGGGTCCCCCACAGTGTCCCTAAACAGCTGAGGAGTGAGGAGAGGTGACCACCATGTCCTCTGACACACAAGCTCTGTCCTCTCCTCAGCCTTCCCCAGTGCCACCCCAAACTCAAAGCCCTGCCCACATCCACCCTGGGGTGCCCCGGCCCATTCAGTACTCTGGAAAGGGGTCCTGTCCCCACCCTGACCTCGCGGTCCACCCTGTCACCATGCACGCTCCCAGCTGATCCTCAACGGTCACTCTGTCTCATATGCACACAAGCGTGTTCACACTCACACAGCTGCTCACACCCCCAGGGACGGGAGAGGCGGCCAAAGCCTCGTCAGCCTGAAGATTCTGTCTGAAGACCCTCCTGCCTCAGCACCTGCCTGCGTGAGACCACGGACGCGGCCCCACGTCCCCACCCAACCCTGCCGCGGCTGCCTCCTTCCTGGTCCAGCAGCGTCCTCGCGGAGCCCAAGGGTGAACATGAAGCTCGCCTTCGTCCTGTGTTCCCTCTGTGACCATGATGGCACCCTCTGTCCCTCCTGGTGACCGTGTCCAGCCCCAATGGTTGCCCACCCCACCTCCTTGCCTGGTCCTGGTGGCAAAGCTCAGGGAGGGGGTCTAGAGACACAGAGCCACTACAGAGAGACCACAGGAGGAGGGGGCCATGGGTGAGAAGGCACCTGAGGAGTAGACCCTTAAGGATGAGCTGTGCCCTCAGGGCACCAATGGGACCACTGACGCTTCCTGTCCTGGATCCCAGCACCTGGTGGCTGAGCCCTGGACAGTGTAAGAATCCCATGGGGTCACCTTTCCCTGGAGACAGGTGAAGGCTTCCTTCAAGGGCTCTCTCCCTCCTCCCTGGCCTGCTGTGGCAGTGCCCACCACGGCCACCCCGCCCACCAGGGCCACTGGGATGTCCCTGTCATCCTGAAGGACACTGGCCCTCCGTCCCTGCCATCACCTAAGGGCATGTCCAGCCCAGCGGCCTCCAGAGCTGTGACAATAGCATGCAAGCAGGCTGGCCACGGTGACTCTGAGGACAACGTCCCCAGATGATTTAATCCCTCCTGCGATGCTGCCTGGCAGGACGACCTCGTGTCTCCTCCTGTCTGGTGAGCGATGGCCTCGCTGACAGGACAGTAAATCTCCCCGCTGCCCAGCGAGGCTTTCTGAGGCTGACAAAGAGAAAGTGCTTCCCCGGCTGCCTCCCGCCTGCGGGGATGAGGATGGCAATGTTCCCAGGTGAAGATGCGCAGGGACCCAGGGGTACAGCACGACTACATCCCCGTACCCTACATGTGCCCCACACTGCCCTATGCTCCCCTCATCTGGATCCCGGAGAGACCCTCACGCCGTCTGGCCTCAGGGATGCTGCGTAGAGGCCAGGGACAGCAGCAGGGGTGGGGACAGAGACAGAGGGCAAAGCCACCCAAGGGTTGGGCCTGGTGCTGAGAGCTGAGCAGACACCGGGAGGGGACGAAGCATGGGCCGGCCAGTCCTGCTCAGCCCTGGAGCCTCGTCCCGTGCCAGTCTCTCCTCATCCCCACCCTGCCTGTCTCTGCGCCCCGATTTCCCATGCGGGATGAAGGCCAGTGCAAGCCCAGGTGCCACCCCGAAGCCCTCGGGAACAGTGCAAGGTGTGGACCAGGCCCCGGCTGTGGGCTGGAGTGGGGCCAGGCTGCTCCATCCCAGAGGCTAAGGCAAGAGGAAGCCAGGACGGAGCCCTCACCATCTCTCGGGAGGCTGGTGTCCTCCGAACCCATTCCTGGGACAGTCGGTGCCAGGAAAGACCCTGCGGGCATCGCTGAGTCTCTGACGCTCCCAACGGGACCCAACCTCTCCTCATCCTGAGAGGCGCAGCTGGTTCTGACCTGGGTAATCGAACCCAAGCGTGACAGGCACTGGCTTGAGGAGAAACAGATGGGAAGGAGCGGGCAGGGGCCTCGATATCACCTGCAGGGGACACCGAGGGCTTGGGCCAGGCTGGGGGCAGAGGCAGCACCCTCAGTGTGATGGTCGTGGGTCCCTTGGAGCTGACCCATCCTCCCTGCACCTCACACAGCACGGCCTGTGGATGGGGTCCAGTCGCCTGTCACGGAGCCTCTTGGACCCTGTGGCCCCCCTGTCACCAGGAGTGAGTGGCAAGAGTATTCTTGGGGCTCAGTGGTGCACAGGCTCCTGGCACGTGGTGCTCCAGATGCAGGACTCAGCTAGGGTTTCCTTAGACCATGTGATGACACTGTCCCCTCCCCTGGCCCCCAGCAGAAGCCTGCAGATGTCACACATAGAGATGGAGACGTCGGGTCCCGGCTTGTGGGGCCTGAGTCAGAGGAACCAGCACTGGTGTCCTGGACAGCGCCGCATTGGTCCCTGTGCCCGCATCCCTAAACCCTGTGTTGCGTGGCTGACTGTGGTCATGGTGGGTTCTCACTGTCTGGGTCCTCAGTCTGGAACTCAGGCCCCCAAAGCCCTCCTGGGGAGAGATGACATTCTCAGGGTCCTTCCTCTGTCTACTCTGTTCACAAAGTGACGCCAGGCTCAGCTGGGACCCACAGGACAAGGGGCCCAGGGACACACTGGCCACCAGACACAATGGAGAAGGACCTCCCGGGTACCCTGAGCACCCCCAGGCTTCCTCCCCTCTACACCCCAACTCTACCACAAGGGAATCCTGCCTGCAGCACCCTTCCCCGCTGCTCTCCTGGGAAGAAGAGGACCTCAGAGCCTGACAAAGAGCAGGTGGCCTCATCCCTCCCAGCCACCTGACCCCTTGGCCAGTCAGTCACACTGCTGGTTAGTCTAGAAACTAACACATCCCGGGCTCTGGTCACAGCTGATTGCCACAGTGTGGAGAAGCACTAGACTCCCCCCCAAATGCCTTCTCTTAAATTTTCAAGTAACAGCCTGACCTTGATGGGAAACAGCTGTATTCTGGAGACTTCTCCAAAGTGCTGACTCCTCGTTGCTGACTGTTCTCTCCAGGCAGACGAAGGCTCTGTGATTCTGAATAGATTCAGAGCCAGGGAAGGAGAGGAGGCTGAGTGGCTCCTCCCCAGGGACCAGCTGGCCACAGGGTCTTGGGCGCCTCCTGCCTGGTAAGAGCTGTGACCCGGCAGCCTGGACGCCCGCTGCCAGCACCGCAGCTGGAGCCCGGGAATGCTTCCTGATTGCATTAGTGGGGTCGTACCCCAGGATGTAATCAGATCTCCCCCCACCCAACACGCTTCCGGAAGGGCTGCCGCTCACACGTGGAGAATCAGGGCAACCCAGGCAGACGCCATGGTGGGAGGGGCTCTTCAGGGCCCAGGCCTGGGAGAGGAGTCAGCTTGGGGCCAGCAGTCTGACCCGCGCAACTGGGGCCAGCACCTCCAGGGAGTCTCCCGGGACGCAATCTCCCATGCCCTGCATGGCGGCCACTGTCATGGGTCCCGCTGCTCTTACAGGGCAGCTCCGCAGGACCTGAGCCCCAGCTCCTGCCCCAGCCTGACCCTGGGCTCCACAGGCCAGGCCCAAACTTTACCTGATGTGCACAAATGAGTGTGTGCACACTTGTGTTGACACACGCAGGCACACTCACAGACACTCAGAAACACACATGCACGCTCAGGAGCACACATGCACGTACCTGTGTGCACACAGGCGCACACATCACATTAATACACAGGCCTACGTGCGCTCTCACAGGCACGTGAAGCACGCATGAGCACACCCAGAGGCACACATACGGACACATGTACATGTGCACACACGCACGTACACAGACATATATACACAAAAGCATGTGCGTGTGACCATACAGACACACCATGTGCACGCCCACAGGTGTGTGTGAGCACACACATGCACACGTGTTCACGCATACGTGGGAGACAAACACAGTAATACTGATGAATGTGTGTTTTATGTAGAGAAACCTCTGGCTCAAAGTTGTGCCCCAAATCACACAGCTTGTGTCTGGCAAAACCCAGGTCTCCACTGCTTCAGCACCACGCAGGGTGTCCTGAAATAGTGGCTTCTCTGAAGACAAGGTTCCTCCAATGGACAAATAAAGAGGGAGCCACTGCGCCCCAGTAGTGCACCGGACAGTCCGGAGCCACGGCCTTCCAAACGCACCGCCCGCGTGTGTGTTGGGAGCGCCCTCTGGTGGTCAACACTGGATTCACATGGCTAGGCCATGCTGCGAACCAACAGGACCACAGGTGCCTTGGGGATACCCAAGGAGGGGATGGGCTGCCAAAGAGCACCCCGAGGGGACGCACATGCACCTGCCTGCTCTCGTCCCCATCTGCACACTCCTGCCTGCACCTGTCCCCTCTTGCTCACACTTCTTTGCTCCTGTCCCCTCCTGTCCACTCCTGCCCATCCCTGTCTGCTCCTGCCCCCACCTGTCCCCTCCTGCCCGCCCCTGTCCGCTCCTGCCTGCACCTGTTCACTCCTGCCTGGCCCTGTCTGCTCCCAGCCCTTCCTCTCATATGTGGGAACCTCGACCTAAGAGCACAGTGGCAGAACCTGGGTTCCCACATTGTCATTCTGTGGACAGGAACCCAAAGCCTGGAGAGAGGACACCTGGTGTCTACCCAGCACCTGCTTCTCATGTCACCAAGGCCTGGCCCAGGGACTCAGGGTCCCCATAGGCAGTGCCCATCAGCCCCAGGCTGGGAGCAGTGAGAAACAAGGGGAAAGGCCTAGAGGTCACAGAGTGGACAAGAAGATTACAGTAAGGTGCCCAGGAAGGTCATAGGGAAGCCCTAAAGGTCACAGAAAGGCCCAGGATTCCCCCAGGACTTTGGGGACTGACCAGGGCTCAGCGTGAAGGAGTCTCAGGAGGTGTCCCACATGCTGGAGCGCAGCCTCCTGCCCGGGACCCACACGTGCCCGCAGCACAGGCAAACACAGGTGGAGGGCAGCAACCTGCTAAGGCCGAGGCAGGATTTGAATAGGTAGATTGGCCTCAAAACTAATGCCACTTAAAAATTTTAGAGGTAAAACACAAAAACATACGCTTACAATTTAACCACTTTCTGTGCATAGTTCATTGGTACTAAGGTACAGTATATTTCCATCGTGCTGGCTTCATGCTGTCTGATTGTCCCTAGTAGACACTCCATGCCATTAAAAGCTAACTCTGACCCCTGGCTGCTGCCTCCTGCCTTCTGTCTCTGGAGACCTGATTCCCCTTGACAGCTCGCAGTGTCATCACTGTATCTGTCCTGTGTACCCAGCATGACTTTCTTGCTTCCTAAGGCTGAAAATCCTTCCACTGTGTAGGTAGCACTGCATCCACTCATCTGGGATGGACACATGGGTCCTCCCACCTTGACTCGGGGTCCTGCTGCTGCTGGTAACATGGTGTGTGATGATATGTTCAACCCTTTTCTTTCAAAAAACCTATGTTCCCAGTACAGCTGCCTCTCTCAGACCTCAGAGAAGGGCAGAGGTGGAGTAAGTCCTTCAGGAGAGCCAGCACTTAGCAGGGAGGGCACCCCGGCACCACAGACAGTGGCTCATGAGGGCTCAGGATCCCTGTAGCAGGGAGTCTTTCCTGCTGCTTCCGTTCCTGGTAGAGCCTGCATAGCTGAGTACCCAGGCCAGGTGGGAGCCAACTGATAAGATCAGTCATGCAAAAATTTGCAGTGATGTCTCAGCTGCAACAAAGAAGTGGGAACCCCTCAGGGGAAATGCATTTGCCATGTCACTACTCCCTTGAGCTCATGACTCCCACAAAGACAGGGCAGCTTACCTGAAAACTACAACTAGGGTCAGGGAAAATTCCCCAGACTTGGACAAAGGGCTACCTGTGTCCACACCCCCATCCATTCATCTAAGCAAACAGAGAAGCATCCTGGATACTCACAGACCCACGAGCTCAAGAGATCTGAGCAAACAAAACAAATGAGGCACAAAAGAGAAAAGAGAGCATATTGGTATAACACTAACTCATTACACAGGGGGTCTATACTCAACAGAGAACATGTGCTGTTTTTAAGATCTTGCATGGAATTTGGAAAAACTGATTGTTCAGGATAAGTACGGAAACCTTAGCATCTTTCCCAGAACTGATATTAAGCAAATCATAATCTTACACCATGGCACAATAAAATTAGAAACCGAGAAAAAGATAAAAAAACATATTCTGAAAATAAACTTTATTTGTGCAATGGAAATTATGTTTGGAGCTTATCGGCAATAAGGTAATTACATAATGAAATTATATGGTTCAACAAAATTGGTATTCCAGGTGGTTGGAAGCCTTTGGGAGGAGTTTGGAAGGGTTTAGAGATG
Organism: Dasyprocta punctata; assembly: GCA_004363535.1. Taxonomy (NCBI): domain Eukaryota; kingdom Metazoa; phylum Chordata; class Mammalia; order Rodentia; family Dasyproctidae; genus Dasyprocta; species Dasyprocta punctata. The sequence goes on from RJWM01033756.1 coordinate 14,779, forward strand.
CTAGCTAGAGAAGGCCTGGTATGATCTAAGCAGAATGGGCAAAGACTGATGGGAGAGTCTGGTCAGAGCTCAGAAGGCCACAATGCTGACTGAAATGCAGATGGCAAGTGACAAGCTCAGGAGGTTTCAGTTGGGAATGAGGACTGTACTGGGAATTAGACTACAGATCATGTGTGTTATACTCTGGCAAGGAACTTATCTACATTTCACCAATGTCCTAAGACTGTGTGAGGCTGAATTTAAAGATGGCAGCTTAATTAATATATTAGAAGAAATCTCCAGGTAGCTCATCATTCAGGCTGTGGAATAGGTACTATGGGATACTTTTAGCCATATCTACATTGAGAAGCAGAAGTCAAAAGCCAAGTTGAACAATTTGAAAAATTCACAGTTTGGCCAGAGAAAAAATGCCTGTAAAGTTAGGTTCATGGAGAGCTTGGCTGTTGAAAACATTTCTATTAAAAAGAAGTCAAGTAGTTTGTATCAGGACAATAGGGAAGATGGTTTGAAGGTGTCTTGGGAATCAGCAAGACCCCACTCTTTGCCAGCTTGAGGGTACAAACCTGTAAAGTTTTCATCTGAGAAGATAGTCCCTGAGATGTCTGCTCATTCAGGACTGCCTAAGGAATTGGTTCCCTGAGATTTATGCTCAGATATCTAGACACTTAGAGGCTTCTGCAGCTATGATCCAATGGGGCCTTGCTACTGCTTAACCTTGCTGAAGGTCATGGAATCATTCAAATGGTGCTGGTTTAACAGGTATGCAAAATCTAAGACTTATGGGATCATGGAAACTTCCACCCAGATTTCAGAAGAAGGCCTTGGAGGCTAGAAAGTGTGCCCCAGAGAGAGCAATGTATGATGCCATGAGAGCAAAGCCAAAGGTGCAATAGAAACCCCAGAAAGTTGGAGATGTCTGGAATGTGTAATGTCTACTAAGTAAAACTAGGTGTCAAGCAAAGCCAGCCTAAGTGACAGGCAATGTGGGCTACAACCAGAAAGGCCATTGGGGTGGGACTGCCCAAGTCCTTTTGAACTCATACAGCAGATGCTGAGCATGGAGCTACAGAATTTAATGTTTTCTCTACTGGGTTTCAGTTTTGCTTTGGTCTAATTCCTTTCTATCTCCCTATTTCTCCTTTTTGGAATAGGAATGTTTATCCTATACCATTATATGTTGGGAGTGTTTCTTTCTGATTTTTACAGAGCTCACAGATAAGAATTTGTCTTAAGTCTTAGAGAAAACTTTGGTCTTCCACTTTTCAGTCATGCTAGAACTGTTACGATTTTGGTATCTCTTAGAGATGCACTAAATGAATTTTGCATAATGAAAACAACACAAGAATTTTGGAGGCCAGAGGCAGAATGTTATGGTTTAGATTAAAAATTTCCCCAACAATTCCCATGGTGTAAAATGTTATTGGATCATGTGGTACTATACATCAGTGGGTTCCTCCATTTATGAGTTCAGTAACTGGATGTGCTGTTAGGAAGTGGGGCCTGGGTGGAGGCAGGTCACAGAGGCCATGATCTAGAAGGGTATATTCTTTGTCCCTGGCTCCTCACTTCTCTCTCTGCTTCCTGGTTGACTTGGGTTGACCAGCATTCCTTCATCATGCCCCTCTGCCATGCTGTTTCCACCACAGAGCCAGCTAACCATGGACTGAACCTTCTGAAATTATGAGCCAAAATAAACCTCTCTTCCTTTAAACTGTGGGTATCAGGTTATTTTATCCCAGGGATGGGTAAGTGAATAAGAAAGAATTTGAAATAAAAAGTTTGTGCTGTGCAGCTCAGTGGTAAGCACTTCCCCAATACGTGTAGGTTCAATCCCCAGCAATACAAATATCTAGAAAGAGATGTGGAAGGTCTACATTAGACAGATGGTTCTGGGTATCTTTGAAAAGGAAGCAAGGGGCTAGGAAACTAAACAGGAAATGGCCAGAAGTATGGCTGAGTGCTGGCCTAGCATGTACAAGGCCTTGGGTTCCACCCCCAATAACAGGAAAAAAAAGAGGGGAGGAGTGGCATATTTTTACTTCAGTCCTGTGTTGCTGGAATGTTTACAAACTGAATATATTCATACACTACTTTAAAATAATTAAAATAAATGTAAACTAATACATGTAAATAAAGAGGCAATAATAAATAACAATTTTTAAAGAAAAGCAATACTTCAATAATTGCTACTTAGAATATTTTTCAATCTAAAGAATAAAAATTGAAAATTCAGAAAACAAGTGCAGAGTTCTTTTATGGTAGGAGGATGAAGTGGGACAGTTTTGTGATTAAAGGGATGGGAAAAACTTGCCCAAGTGAGACACAAACCCTCAAAGGCGTAAGGAAAATGCCAGGTTTATCTGTGAACATGCGAATCTCTGAACAAAAAGAAACATCACAAACACAGTAAAAGTCAAATGTCAGACTAGGAAAAAAGATTTGCAACATTTATAAACAGCCACGGGAGTTATACACAGACCATGTAACAAGCTTCTGCAAAATCAGTGTTATATTAAGCAACCAGTCCAACAGAAAATGGGCCAAGGACAGGCACAAGTCACTGAAGATAGGAAAGTGGCCAACCAGCTGTTGAAGGGATGCTGAGACCTCTAGTTATCTAATAAAAATGCAAATTTAAACAATAAAGGATAGACTGTGCCCTGTGCTCACCAGACTGGCAAAAATGAAAAATCTTGGGTGCATTCACTCTGTGGGATCAGGAACCAGCACTTCCTGCCCCGCAGGAGGGAAAGGGCTCCAAACAGCCTTTTAGGCGCACCAGGGCCGCTCAGCTGTGAAGTGGAAATGGGCCTGCCCTTTGATCCCCAATGCCGCTTCAAACAATCTGCCCTGGAGAAGCAGTCTCCAGGGTGCCCCAGGACCTGAGCCCCTCCTCGAAAGCAGCACTAACTGTTATCATCTCCAAGATCTGCAAACTGAGGCTGGGAAAGTTGCAGTGCCAGGCCCCAAATCACAGGACCGGTAAACGGAAGGGACACAGTCTGAGTCCCAGCAGTGAATGCTTTACCTTCTCCCTCTGCAGGATGCTGACACCCATTGCAACCGGGCTGGGAGTGGGGAAGAGGAAAAAACTAAATGCACCACTAGAGAAAAGCCAGTCCAAGTGCTCCAGGATGTTAAATCTGGTAACACAGAATGTGCAGGATTCTCCAAGGCATGTTGATAGCTGGAAACAAGCAAGACCAGGGGTGAGTATTGGATGACCCTGAATGACGCTGTAGACATGGGAGTGTGGCAAATATAAAAGGGGACACAGGAGAGAAGCAACTGGACTGTCACCTCCAGGGGGCGAGGCGGCAAAACAGGAGACACGTTTTGTGTTTATGGATGTGTCACACAGATCACCTGCGGTGGAGATGTATTCATGCAGCACGTGGGTAATGAAAGTAGCCACCTTTCGCAAGATGAGTAAATTGAAGGAGACGCACAGAAGCTATGTGAAGAACACTAACTCACTGGAAAACAGAAAAGGGAAAAATTATTGAGTTGAGTTCGTTTAAAAGGATGAATCTGCAGGGCTGGTTGCAGCTCAGTGGTAGGCGCTTGCCTGGGTCCCATCCTCAGTACCAAAAGGAAATCAACAAATTTTAAAAGGAAACACAAAAGAGGCAGGAAAATCCAAGATTAGAGAGGTTTGCTCTGCTGACATTAAAATACCAGATACACCAAATACCACAATGCAGTGTAAAATCCTCACTTGGGGGGATTGGGGTGGTACAGGAAAAGTGGAATCTGGTCCCAAACACACACACACATTTTTCCTGGCACACTTCAGTGGGTTTCCTTTCTGTTTCTCTTTTCCTACCTCCACCAAGAACAGATTTCCTTTTTTTAAAATTTCTTTCTCTCTCTCTCTCTCTCTCTCTCTCTCTCTCTCTCTCTATCTATCTCTCTTTTTTAATATTTCATTTATATATTGATTTTTGTTTTTGTTTTTGTTTTTTTGATACAGGATCTTGACATGTAGTCCTGGATGGCTTTTAACTCACTACGTAGCCCAGGCTGGTCCTGAACTCATGGTGATCCTCCTGCCTAGTCTCCCAAATGCTGAGATTGCAGGCACATGCCACAGCTAGAACAGATTTCCTACTGACGGAAGCAGTACTCCCCTGAGGCCGCCAGTCCAGCTCCCTCCCTCTCTGGGTTGCTGTCAAGTTTGTCTGGGATGCTTGTGAGTTTCCTGGTCCAGTCCTTGCTAATTATTTAGGGAGTGCGGACCATCCTAGGCTAAGGGAATACCATTATTCCCAAACCCAGGGACTCTGGTGGGGGGGACAGCTCTCTGAGGTCTCTAGGACTGACAATGCCTGGCTGTGCCCATCCTGAAGGACCTGGTCTGGGTTCGAGTTCCCTCTTTCCTATTCTGCACTGTGACCCCTTCCTTCCTGTGTCATCTGTCCCTTTGGCTCCAATCGTAACAGAAAAATACAATAACAAAAATAAAAATGTGACATCAGCCCCAACTTCTGGGTAAGGGGGACCTGAGGACTGAGTTAGCCTCCAGTCAGTCTATCAAATCTGCCTGCATAACCAAGCTCCAATAAACACTATTTCCAAGGTTGGCCATGCTCACTGGGACTGTTACACACTAGCACTGGAAGATGACCCAGCCCAGGAGGAGCAAGTCCCAGACCCTCCAAGCTCCCTCTCTCTGTGTCTCTGCTTTGGCTGGTTCTAAACTGCATCTACCCATGTCATAGTCAGTAACAACCTATGTAACAACATATGTCAGTAACAACCTATATCTTCAGGAAAGTCTGTGAGTCTTTCCAGCAGCTCACTGAAGCTTAGGCTATTTCTGGAAACTCTCAAGCTTGACGTTGGAGTCAGGACTGGCAGCAGGCTTACAGACTGAACCCTCAGACCTCAAAGTGTGGCTACATATGGGGAACACACAGAAATAGACAGAATGCATTTGAAACCCATGATGTCATTATGTTATGTCCATAAAAATCTCACTTCCGATATGACACAGGTAGATCGATGTGAAAGAACAGGAAAAGGTACTTCATGTAAAGAAAAGTTATTTTTTAAAACACAGGACGTTCTATGTTAATATGAGATAATTCCCAGCATAGGCAATTCCTTCAGCAAAAGAGGAATATTACCTAATGACAAAAAGATCAATGTGTCAAAAATATGTGCTGACCCTAAATGTACACACACCAAATATCAGGTCTCCATAGCAAAGTCTGATGAAGCTTAAAGAAGAACCACCACACTCCAGAAGCTCTGAATTCCTCACAGCCAAATGAAATGGTCCCGGTGGTGCCACACTCCAGGGTGTGCTCCGCCTAGCCACCTGCATTCTGGAGATTCTGAACTCCACCCAGCCAGTCGTAAGACTCTGGTGCCACGCTCTAGGAATGAGTCGTCACTAGCTGCACAGAGGATCCAAACTCTGCCCAGCCGAGTGTCCCAGCACAATCCATCAGGGGAACACCCAGCCAGCCTCACAGGACACAGAGGTACCAAGCCCAGCCCAGCCCAGAGCCCCAGAGCC
>RJWM01033757.1:0-20319 GCA_004363535.1 Dasyprocta punctata
CTCTTTCTAGGATATTCTTGAGAATTTTTTGTAATGCTGGCTTAGTGGTCATGAATTCCTTGAGGTTCTCCTTGTCATGGAAATACCTTATTTCTCTATCATTTTTTGAAGGAAAGTTGTGCAGGATACATAAGTCAAGTTTGGAAGTTGTTATCCCTTGGGCTTGAAACACTTCAGCCCAAGGCCTCCTAAAGAAGTCTGCTGTAATTCTAATGGGTTTATCTTTATATGGGATTCATTGCCTTTCTATAACAGTTTTTAAGATTTTTTTCCCTGTGATGGGCTTTTTTTTTTTTTTGACAGAGTCTCTCTATGTAGTCCAGGATTGTCCTAAACTCACTATGTAGCCCAGGCTGGCCTTGAACTCACAGCAATCCTCTTGCCTCAGCCTCCCAAGTGCTGGGATTACAGGTGTGCACCACCACACTCAGGTTCATGTGATAGAATTCTGGTACATCTTTATATAATGTGACACAGAGAAGTTCTCTTTTGGTAATGGCTATTTGGTGTTCTATATGTCTCATTTATCTGTATCTTTATTCCTTTCTCTATATTTGGGGAGTTTTCTGTCAGTGTTTTTGTGAACGGGTTTTTTATGCAATGTGTGCTACCTCCTGGTTTTTCACTTATTCTAATTATTCTTAGATTAGTCTTTTTTGTGTCATCTAGCAGCTGTTGGATCCATTTTTCATGTTCTCTTGTTGTTTTTAAGGTGTCTTTGAGTAGTTGAAGGCATCATCGTCTTCTAGTAATGAAATTCTGTCCTGACATTGGCTGGCTCTGCTACCCATACTTTCAATATGATTTTGAATCTCCTGGATTTCTGACTGAAATCTTTTCATGGACTCTAATTCTTTTCTAAACTGATCAGTCAGGCTGGGGATGTAACTCAGTGGCACAGCGCTTGCCTGACAAGTGCAAGGCCCTGAGTTCGATTTCCAGTGCCAATAAATAAATAAATCAATAAACTGATCACTCATGTTTTGCATCATTTTAGTTAGCTCATCTAGCCTATTAGTGTCTTCTGAAAGTTCCTGCATTTTTTTGGTTATTACTTCCATTGTCTGTTGAGTAGTATCTTCTCTGATCCTGCTACGTATCTCTTTGTTCTGTTTTCTAATGTCCTCTATTATCCTTTTGATGACTTTGGATGCGTGGAGGAGTTGGAAGTTTTGGGAGTCATTTCGTTGCTGTGTCTTCTCATGTTTCTATTGTTTTGTTTGTTTTGTGCTGAGGTTTGTAGATGCTTATAATCTAAAGACTTTGTTGCTAGTATCGAGATCTCTTTAGTTGCTTTTCAGTGATGTGCTTTGGGTGTAGCTAGCTAAAATTCTTTGCCACAACCACAACATCTGACCACCTTGGTTAATTCAGGAGGGACAGAATTAGACCCTAGAATTAGTTATGCAGTATAGTTATCCCAACAACCAAGTTTTCAGGAATGTACTCTACTATTGTTAATGTCACAAAGATAATCTGAGTACTGATTCATAGAGAAATAGTGACAATTATGTGACCCTGTTGATATAAAGTGAATCAGCAAAAGTATTATGACCTAAGACAAACTATATATTAACATACCATAAGAACCAATTACATACTACCCTTAATTCTAGAGAAGAAATCCGTAATTATGGTGTAAACATTAAGACAATCCAGGTTTTGACTTACAAGTAATATGTACTAAATATGACAGCTTTATCTTCACAAATGGTAGAGCTAAGAATTCAACAATAATTTTATGGCATTAAATATCAAAAGACTAACAAAGCTTTATGGTTACACTATTAAAGTTACAGGGTTTGGGACTGGGGGAATGGAAGAAGAAAATGTTGAAACCATAAACTCTGTGATATGAAAAGGAGGAGAGAGAAAAAAAATTTTTTTTAAAGATCTCATTGGGGATTAGAAGGATATATATAGAATTAGGTAAAGGTAAGAGAAAAACTGACAAGAAAAAGATTATTTAAAAAGAGGACTACAAAGAAGTGAAATACATAGAGCAAAAATAAGAGAGAAGAAATTAAAGGGAGAAATAATAAAAAGAAGGGAAAAGTAAAGAAAAAGAGAAAAGTGAGAAAAAGAGGTGAGAAGCAAGGAAGGATAAAGGAAGATTCCCCACGCCCTAATAAACTGGTGAAGAAGAAGAAGAAAGAAAAGGAAAAAAACCAAAACTAAAAAACTAAAAATAACACACATGCACATGCACACGCACACACACACACAAAAACAAAACAGAAAAAGAGAACCGTGATTTTGAATGTGTGGGACCTTCAGTTTTGCAGCCGTGTCCCAGTCAGCATGTGTCCCTGCTCATGCTGGTAGATAAGGCAGGCAGGCAGACCCCACGTCCCGGCTGGATGCAGGCACCAGTAGGCAGTAGGATTAGGGCAGGGGGGCCAGTTCTAAACTTTCAAATCCAGAGCAATTCAGGCTGAGCCTGGCCTCTGGCCATAGGGATGGGGCCTGTGTCCTTTAGCTTAAACCATTCAGGGGGTCTGTTGGCAGCCTGACCATGGCTCCCTGGCCACAGCTGTCTCCCATGATTGTCCCTCACCAGGTCACTGTAGGAAGGTAACACCGGGACCCCTGAATTTAAGTCATCCTGTGGCTGCTCTGAACTCTGGGCTCAGTCAACCCCTCCTAGGAACGGCTTTCCGCCAAGCACTGTGTCCAGGGGAGATGTCAGCTGTGTGGATGGAGTCTCTCACCAGCTGTTGAAGCTCACAGCATCTGCCAGTCCATCCCACTGCTATTTTTCCTTGAAGCCCCCTGGAGTCCCCCGCTTTCACTTTGTCTCTGGAGATTTGATCTTCCTTCCTCATGAGGGAGCCGTGGGCCAATAGCTGGAGAGAAAGTGCCGATTGCTCCTTCCCTTTTCTGTCTCTTTAATTTCTCTGTAGGTTTCAATTTTCCAGTTTTCCTGTTAGATCTTCCTGGTTCCTGGGGATCTGTTACCCTTCCTCCTCACCCCACCCCAAGTTGTTATTTTCCAGTGTCTGGATCCTGAATCTCAGAGAGGCTGAGTTGTTGCTTACTCTGCCATTTGACTGTACCATTTTATAATCTCACCAGCAATGTGTAAGAATGTCTGTCTCTCCATGTCCTTGCCAACATTCATTATGGTCTGTTTGAATTTTTGCTGTCTTTAGTGGGGCTTGATTAGCATTTCTCTGATTGAGCACCTTTTTACACATTCATGGGTCATTTGGATGTTTCTTTGGAGAATGTCTATATAAACCCTTTGTCCATTTTAAATTATTTGTCTTTTATTATTGAGTTGTAGTCTAGACAGAAGTCCCTTGCTATATACATACTTTGTAAATATTTTCTCCCATTCCATGGATTCTCTTTTCATTTTTTTTAATAGTCTTTGAAGCACAAAAGTTTTGCTGTTGTTGTTGGTGGTGGTGGTGGTGTTTCTGGGCTTTATACTGAGCTACATCCCCAGACTTTTTTATTGTATTCTGAAACAGAATCTTGCTAAGTTACCCAGGCTGCACTCTGACTTGAAATTCTCCTGCCTCAGCCTCCCGAGTAGCTGAGATTACAGGCATGCACCACTCATGTTTTTAATTTTGATGAAATCCAATTTAGTTTTTTCTTTTACCACTTGTACTTTTGATGTGGAATCTAAGAAATCATTGACTAATTCAAGGCCACAAAAGTTTAAACCTATGTTTTCTTCTAAGAGTTTTATGTCCGGCTGAGGATGTAGCTCAGTGGTGGAGTGCTTACTTGGCATGCACAAGGCCCTGAGTTCAATCCCCAGTCCACAAAAAAAACCCAAAAAAACAAAAACAAAAAAAAAAAAAAGAGTTTTATGTCAACTAAAATTCATTTTGAGTCAAATTTTATATATGAGGTAGGAGTTAAAATTGATGTTTTGCATGTAAGAATTCAGTTGTCCTAGCACCATTTGATAAAAGATTTTTCTCTTCACTTAATTTTTCCATCATCCTCTTTATAATCAATTGAAGTTTGGTATGATAGTACACACTTATATTCCCAGCTACTGAGGCTGAGGCAGAAAGATTCCAAGGCTAGCCTAGGCAACTTAGTAAAATTCTGTCTCAAAAAAATAAAATAAAAGGCCAAGCATGGTGGCATAAACCTGTAATTCCAGCACTCAAGAAGCTAAGGTGAATAGTGAGTTGCATAGTGAGTTCAAGGCCAATCTGCACTACATAGACCCTGGCTCAAGAAACCAAAATAAAATAAAAATTAAATTAAATTTTAAAAAAATTTTTTTGAGGCAGGATTTCACTATGTAGTGTATGCTGGCCTTGAACTTGAAGCAATCCTCCTGCCTCAGCCTCCTGACTGCTGGGATTATAGGAATGTACTACCAATTTTAAAAAGGCTGGGAAAGTAACTCAGTGGTGGAGCTCTTGCCTAGCATGTGGAAGCCCCTGGATTCAACCTCCAATACCACAAAGTAATTAGTTAAGAAAAAATTTAAAATAATTGAACATAAATGTAAGGGTTTATTTTCTAAACTCTTGCCAAGCACAGTGGCACATGCCTACAATCCCAGCACATGAGAGGCTGAGGTAGGAGGATCGCTGCAAGTTCGCAAGTTCAAGGTCAGTGTGGGTTACACAGTGTGAGACTGTCTCCAAAACATTTTTTTTTCAACTAAACTCTCATTTCCATCCATTCCTGGTCATATTTTTAAGTACTGTTTTTCTCAAACTGTGCTGATAACTCTATCAAAGATGAAAAGGTGGAGAGATTTACCCCAAGCCAACTGCATTTCCCCAGCTGGGTAAGATATATGACTCTTTGCATTGGCCTCAGAATAATAGCATCTTCCTGCAGGATTTGGAGCCCTCTCCATAGTTTTGGTGGCAGCGTGGAAGGTAGCTGACTGAACAGAGAATCTTATCTCTTTCCTTCCTCTCAAGGTTATTGTAAATACCAAATTTAATCATTTAAACACAAGACTTTGGAGCAGGGCATGGTGGCGCACGTCTTTAGTCCCAGCACTTGGGAGGCTGAGGTAGGAGAAGCGTGAGTTCGAGGCCAGCTTGGGCTACAACATGAGCGCAAGGCCGGCCTGAGCTACACAGTGTGACCCTGCCTTAAAAAACTAGGGTTGGGAGTTTGGCTCAGTGACTTAAGCACCTATCTGACAGGTGCGAGGTTGTGAGTTCAATCCCCGGTGCTGCAAAAACAACATGAAAAAATAAATAAATAAACACAAGACTTTGGAAAGATCTAAAGTGCTATACAAATGTAAGGTATATTTTTCTTACTATTTTCCTTTTCCCTCATAAGACCCTAAAAACAGAAAGAAGTTATTTTTAGTTTTTATTTGTTGGGATCAAGGTTACAGTGTCTATATTATTATAAATTTCAAATTAGTGAGGTTTTGCTCTTCAAATACTATTCTTGCAGGAGGTGGTGAACTTACTACCAGGAGTGTGAACATGATCTTCGCCTTCCTGCCACATTTTCACATTCCTGCTTATTTCTTTATTTACTTATTTTACTAGGGATTGAACCCAGGGCCTTGCACTGAGCTACCTCCCCAGCACTTTTTTATTTTGCAAAAAGGTCTACCCAGTAACAGTCTCACTTCCTTGATTGAGGACCTTCTTTGGCACTCTGCTAAACTCTGGGAAAACTGCAGAAAATAAGTCAGACCGCATCTCTGCCCTCCTGGAACAACGATATAGTTGAGAAGCTGTACAACGCAACAAGCCATTATAATAAAATGTGACCTTGATGGAAATACAGAATGAGTCTTCCAACTAATTCTAGTTATCAGTTTGCTCTGAAGAGCAAGATTAGATTATCTCACGAAGCCATTTAGCCTTTGGTTTTATGATTTTTCGGTAAGCTGGAGGCTGCTCATTGCTAAATCAGTTTCTAACCCAGGGACCCAGTCACAGTGCCACACAGCTAGACCTGAGAATGAGTGAACAAAATGCAATGCCCACTCTTCCATCCTTCTGCATTTCTAGCTCAGGAGCCTTCAGCGGCAAGGCTGGCCTCGGTTTGAAACCCGCCTCTCCAGCCTTTCCCTCCACAATCTCCTCCCCCTTGCTGTCGGTGCAGTTTCTTTGCTGACAGTAGAGAAGTTTTCCCTGTTAGAGGAGAAGCCTCAGGCTCTTTCCCCTCTCCACCCATCCCCCTCTTTGGGGCCCAGCAGTGCGTGGCTCTCAAAATCCCCCCACTCAAGCTTCCACCAGCAGAGACTGCTTCCTCCCAGAAGGCAGACACACATGACCCGCACACAGCCCCTGAAGCCTGGAGAGCTACCTGCTAAGATGCAGGAGAACCAGCGGCACCAAGAACCCAGGCCACCACATCACGCTCACCGGTCCCTTGCCCTCCACAGAGCTGTCCTCATAATGAGCATTCGTGCCGTGAGCCAGCCCTGAAGTCTCCCCTGGTCCCTGGTGTCCACCAGCTCTCTGAGCCAAGGTTGGGGGTGGTGTGGGGGGAAGTTGTGAGGGAAAACCACAGAGCAGAGGAAAGCCAGCCTGTCCCTAGTTGTCTTCTCACATCCTCAGCCCCCACTGCCACCCCACCCTCTCTGGCTGGGGATAGATCCAGGGGAGCTCTACCACGGAGATATATACTTTATTTTGAGATAAGGTCTTGCCAAGTTGTCCAGGCTGGCCTTGAATCTGTGACCCTCCTGCTTCAGCTTCCTGAGTAGCTGGGATTACAGGTATGCAAAACCAAAGCTGGCTCCTCTACAATGTAATGACAACTCTGCCTCCTCCTAGGGCTGGGGGCAGTCACCTTCCTCCCCGTCTCTCCACCTCCTTACCCACATCTACCTCTGTCCTCCTGTGCCCTCTCCCTTGACACCAAGTCATCTGACAGCTCAGCATGACCTCAGCAGTCACAGAGCCTCCTGTACATACTCCATGCTGCACGCGGACCCATCTGCTAGAGGACAGGGTCCTCCGGGGCGCGTGGGCTCTGGTGCTGAGGACCCGGCCTCCACAACCATTCTGTGCATCAAGAAGACACCCCTATCTTCCCTCCCCATGCCTGTCACTTTGAGGGACACGTGGAGGAGACAGGAAAAGACTGTCAGGGAGTGTCGAGACCTGAGGTGACTTGGAACAAGCCACTCAAACTGTCTGAGCTGTAATTTCTTCATCTGTAAAATGAGGGGGTTGTTGTAATCTCGAAGGCATTTTGTAGCTCAAAGCCTGCAACTGTGAGGCTCGAGAGCTCTGTTGGGATGATGTGTGATTGCTTCTGCCAAGCAACTGACAGCTTGTGTCCCCAGCGGGTAGGGGGCAGGGGTGGCTGCGCTTCTGCACCTCTGTGGCTCCTCCTTCATCCCCCCCCCCACCTTGCGGGCAGCCCCCCAATCTCACCCCAGACCCGAGGTGAGCGGGTTGCTGACCCCGCAGCACCCACGCGAGGTGCCTGCCGGCCAGGACCCGCGCAGGCGATCCTGCTTCCCACCGCCACCGAGGCCTGGCGAGGAAGCGGCGTGAGCCACGTAGACCTCATCTCCGCTGCACCGCTACGCCGGTGAAAGGGTGTCAGGCCGGCAAGGTCGAGAGTCAGCGGCCGCGGGGCTCCCGGTGACCGCAGCCAGAGGGCAGGCGGGCAGGCTCGGACTTCTCCGCCCGCCGCAGGGGTGGGATCCCCTGCGGCTGCCTCTGGGAAAGCCCGACCTGGCTCCTCCCCGGCCGGCGACCCTGCCCGGGGAGGGCCAGGAACCTCGCCCCCGCCACTCTCGCCAGGCCTGTGCTGCCGGGGACTTTGGAGCCGAGGAGGAAGCGCGGCGGGGCGGGGAGGTGGGGGTGTGTCGGGAGGCGGCGGCGGCTGGGTTTTATAATCCGCAGAGCTAGCTCCGCGCGGGAGAAGGGGCAGCGCCGCGCACCGCACCGCGCACCGCGCACCGCGCCATGGGGGCCGCGCAGGGTCGGCCGGGGCGGCGGTCGCTGCTTCCGTGGCTGCTGTCCTTGCTGCTGCTGCGGCCGCCAGCCCTGGCGCTCCACCCCGAGCTGCAGCCCGGGAAGTTTTCTAACGACGAGGCCGGGGCGCAGCACTTCGCGGCGAGCTACAACTCGAGCGCCGAGCAGGTGCTGTTCCAGAGCGCGGCCGCCAGCTGGGCTCACGACACCAACATCACCGAGGAGAATGCGCGGCGCCAGGTGGGCGCCCGGGCCCGGGCGGGGGCGGGGCGGGCCGCGGCGGCCAATCACAAGCCCGCGGCCGGGCGCCAGGGGCTGGCAGCAGGCGCCCCCGGGGACCCGAGGCGGGTCCCGGCCCCTGGGCCACCCCGTCCCACCCTCCCAGCCCATCAGACCGGCCGAGGTTCCCTCGCACGGGCTGGGCACGTGATCCGTGTCCAACACAAACACTGAGTGGACGAGGCTGAGTCCCCCCCACCCGCGGTGGCAGCGCCCAGGGATCAAAGCTGGGCGGCGGCAGCTTTCGCGGAGGATGCCCTGCTCCGTTCTGGAGTCCTCCTCTTCAGGCAGCTGCCTACCTACGTGCAGACGCGGTCACCTTCCCCTCATCCCGCCTCCCTTCTGGCTTCATTTTCAGCCCCATCATTCCCCTGACTTCTTGATTGGAGGCCTAGGAGGAGGGGGCACTGCTCCCTCAAGCTCCAGTCTCCAGAACAGGGCTCTCTGCAAAGCCACTTGTCTCAAAGCCCTTGGCTTTCTTCCGCCCGCCAGCCCCGCAGCTTCCCCAGAGGCAGAATTCCTGAGCTGTTTCGCCCTCGCTTTCCTCCTGGTGCCCACAGGAGGAAGCAGCCCTGCTCAGCCAGGAGTTTGCGGAGGCCTGGGGCCAGAGGGCTAAGGAACTGTATGAGCCCATCTGGCAGAACTTCAGTGACCCCGTGCTGCGCAGGGTCATCGGAGCTGTGCGCACCCTGGGACCTGCCAACTTGGACCTGACCAAGCGGCAGCAGGTGGGCCTGAGGGAAGAGACAGAACTGGTAGGGTGGTGGTTGGGGAGCAGCCTGGCAGGAAGGAAGGGACCCAGCGATCTGTATGATCCTTGGCTGTAGGGAATCATGGGAAGCATAGGTGGGCTGCTGGAAGCACTGGCTTTCCTTGGAGTTTTGGTGGGAAGTTGCTTTATATTGAAACCAGTATTAGGGAGGAAAAACACTCGAAGACTGAGAGTGTAGCTCAGTGGTAGAGCACTTGCTTAGCATGTGTGAGGCCCCGGATTTCATCACCAACACTATACAAAAAGGAAGAAAATAAGTTTCTCCCTAGGCAGTTTGGTTTAGGGGCTTTCCTAGAAAGGTTGAAAAGGACTGAGAAGGCACACAGACCAGAGGATGAGAGATTCACCCTCACTGCCGGGTGGAGCCGAGCAGGGATTTGATGGGTCCCTTGCTCTCAGGACAGTGGCTTTACTTACACAGAATGCCCCCCTGGAAGGGCCATCAGTGTAACAGTGATCAGAAGTGCTCTCGGTGCCATAGACTGACCTTGTCAAGGCCACGTGCTCTTTCCAGGCCACCTTTTCTTCCCAGCACAGAGAGGAGAGGTGGCCAGATTAATTCCAGGGACTGTTCATGGCTAACATTTCCTCCGCTCCAACTCCCCAGTACAACGCTCTGCTAAACAACATGAGCAGGATCTACTCCACAGGCAAGGTCTGCTTCCCCAACAAGACTGCCACCTGCTGGTCCCTGGACCCAGGTATGGCCCTGTCTCTTCTCTGCTGGAGTTTCCCTGCCCTTCTTCCCCATCACCCTGCTGCACCCAGGAGGATGGCACGTTTACTGAAAAACCCAAAGGCACTGACCTCCAGTAGGGGTTGACTGTGTATGACCCCCACACTTCTATTTCCCCTGGCGAGTGACTTCCAGAATCTCCAGCACCCACACACACACACACACACACACACACACACGCACACCACCAGTCTCTCCCACACCCTCTAGATCTTCCTCACAAGTCACTTGGTTTTTGCTTTCATGGGTCCTCTCACTTTCCCCAAGAGCCCTACGCAGGCTTTGACCCCGTGGGACTTCTCTTGAGGTTCACCACTCCATCCAATGAACCATGAAGGGTCTGTCTGGGTTTTGGCTTCTGAATGGCCTTTCTGTGTTAATCACCCTGGACATCATCTCCTTGAGGATGGGGTCTGGCCTGGATGCTTGCTTTGTATAGCTCCCAGCCCCATCCCACCAAGCTGAGGTTACCCTTGGCTCTGGGGACATTGTGATGTTGAGGAACCTGGTGGAAATGCTGATGATCTTTGTGCATACCCTGGTGAAGACTGTTGCAGACTTGGATGCAGAAGTCTCCTAACTGACCCTGCTCATCTGTATCTCAGAGCTTACCAACATTCTGGCTTCTTCGAGAAGCTATGCCATGCTGCTGTTTGCCTGGGAAGGCTGGCACAATGCTGTGGGCATCCCCCTGAAACCCCTCTACCAGGACTTCACCACCCTCAGCAATGAGGCCTACAAACAGGATGGTGAGCCTCCTTCTCCCTCGTCAGGGATAGTAGCTCTTCCCAGCTTGCAGTGCGCTTATCCCGTAGAGTCCCAGCACCTGCAGCAAACAGAGTAGCTGATAGGATGATTCCAGAGCTGGCCTGAGGTCTCGAGGCTGGTGGAATTAGGGTGGTGCTGGCAGACAGTGTGCCTTCCTGTGCGGCTCTCCTGCCCTCCTGCTGCTGCTCCCAGCTCTGCTCCTGGCCTAGCACTCCTCTTAGCTTCCTTATGTTTCCAGTATCTATTTAGTTAGAGCTTGGAGCAGCCTGTAGGTAGAAATGTAGAATAGCAACCCCAAGCCACCTTTTCCAGCTACCGGCAGGTACAGAGGCCCCAAACCAGGAAGATGGTGAAGTTGAAGGTGGGAGGTAGGGGGCCAGAACCTTGGTCCTGACCTACACCCTCCTACCCCACTCTGCTAGGCTTCTCAGACACAGGGGCCTACTGGCGCTCATGGTATGACTCACCCACCTTTGAAAAGGACCTGGAGGACCTCTACCGCCAATTAGAGCCCCTCTACTTGAATCTCCACGCCTATGTCCGCCGTGCACTACACCGCCGCTATGGGGACAAGTATATCAACCTCAGGGGGCCCATCCCTGCCCATCTTCTGGGTAAGGATCTGGCCTCGCCTCCATACAAGTCCCAGGGAAGCTTAGGTTCAAGGTGATGCCCAGGGGTGGAGAAGGTGGGTCATCCTTCTGGTGTCTCACATGTGTGGAGCAATGTGCATTCAGTTTCCCACACTAGAATCCTATGTGGCTGGTTTAATCCCCACTACTGACATTAGCATTTCTACATTACAGAGGGGGACAGTGAGGCTTAGGGTGTACAACTGACTGTGGTTAGAGAGCAGAGGTAGGCACCAAACTGAATGCTTTGGTCCCCAGTCCGGTGGAGGAGGCCACTTCCTCCTCATTCATGTGCAAGGAAAAAAGCCCTGTCCCTTACTCGGGGGTGGGAGGCAGGGACCCTGGCACTCAGCAACATTGCCGGAGACCAGTCTTGGCAGCAGCCAGACCCAGGGAGCATGGAACCCACAGCAGAATGTGAGTGAGGCCCATGTGTGACATGCTTGGCCCTGAGCCAGGAGAGTTGAGCTGGAGGCCCCAGGGTGCAGGTGCTGGCGCCCAGGGTGTTACTCAGTGACACACATGGAGAAGCAAGTATGACTGGGCAGGACGCCAGGCTTTCCCCCTCCTTACTCCTCCTTCTAGGAAACATGTGGGCACAGAGCTGGAGCAACATCTACGACATGGTGGTGCCTTTCCCAGATAAGCCCAACCTCGACGTCACCAGTGCTATGGTAGAGAAGGTAATGAGTGCAGAACCCAGGTTGAGACAATGAAAGGGAGTCAGGGTTGGGGACAGGGGCAGGAAGGGTCAGTACTGAGGTGGGGTCTGTGTCCATGGTGGTGGGGGTGAGCACAGCTCACTTTCCCTGAATTGCTGTGGTCTGGGAAGGGAAGCCGCATTGAACAGAGATGTTTTACATGGGCAGGGAGCTGTCCTGGGCTGGGGAACTCTAGATCTGTTCCCAGGGAAGCCAGTGACCCCTCCTAACAGCTGGCCCCTGACCTGTGTCCACATCTGGCACCAGGGCTGGAATGCTACACACATGTTCCGGGTGGCAGAAGAGTTCTTCACCTCCCTGGGGCTCTTCCCTATGCCTCCTGAGTTCTGGGCAGAGTCGATGCTGGAGAAGCCATCCGACGGGAGGCAGGTGGTGTGCCATGCCTCAGCCTGGGACTTCTACAACAGGAAGGACTTCAGGTGTAGTCATGGGAGGAGCAGCATGCTGGGGCTTTGGGAGGGTGCGGCTCGGGTACAGGCCTGCCTCTACCTGCCTCTGTGCTGGCTATGGGCTAGTCTATTGTTGGGTATACAAACCCATCAGACCACCGTCTTTGGCAGCTTTGATAAGCAGCTGACTCTTGTACCGTGGAAGGAGAAGGAAGGCCTGAGTGATGGTGGGTCAGGGCAGGGTCAAGGGTTTGCTTGTTTCCAGCTCTTTCTTCCAGGCAGTGCCCTTGTTAGTCCTCTCCATCAGGTGGCTCAGCCTCCCCAGTTCTCTGGCCGCTGCCCTGCCCTATTGTTCATCTCTTCCCTCATCCTTTCCATGCGCCAGGATCAAGCAGTGCACAAGGGTCACAATGGACCAGCTCTCCACGGTGCACCACGAAATGGGCCATGTGCAGTACTACCTACAGTACAAGGACCTGCCCGTCTCCCTGCGCAGAGGTGCCAACCCTGGCTTCCATGAGGCCATTGGAGATGTGCTGGCACTTTCAGTCTCCACTCCTGCACATCTGCACAAAATTGGCCTGCTGGACCATGTCACCAATGACTCAGGTACGGTGATATTGAGAGGACCCAGCTTGGCCTCACTCAACTGTCCAGTTCCGCTAGTCCCTGCCCAGATCTGCCCTTTTGTTTTCTACTTCAGAACCCCAGGCCACAGATTCATAGCTCATCCTGAGCCCAGAACTCCCCCCAAATCCCCTTCCAAGCAAGACCCCAAGTCTCAGGACTTACCTTCTCTGTTTGGCCTCCCATTGGCTTCCCATTGGCCATTCCCCAGGTCAACTCTGCCCTAGTTGGACTTCCTTCTTTCCCTGACCTCTCTTTCTTGTCTCATCATCCCACAGAAAGTGACATTAATTATCTGCTAAAGATGGCACTGGAAAAAATTGCTTTCCTGCCCTTTGGCTACTTGATAGACCAGTGGCGCTGGGGAGTCTTCAGTGGGCGTACCCCGCCTTCCCGCTATAACTTCGACTGGTGGTATCTTCGGTGAGAAGGAGGATAGGAAGGGCCTAACCCCAGAGTCCTCCTAGCACTCCTGGGCAGCTGGGAACCTCCTGCTTGTCGGCCTCATCCCTTCCTCTAATGATGTCTGTGTCCTCTTACCCAGTCCCTCCTCCCTGCCTGAAACTCCTCCAGGAAGTTCTCTGCATGGGGTAGGGATACCAGAGGGTGTTACCTTTTCTGCGAAAGCTCAGGCAGTCTGTGCAAGCTCTGGGCCCTAAGATAACTGTCCTCTTCTAGAACCAAGTATCAGGGAATCTGCCCTCCGGTGGCCCGAAACGAAACCCACTTTGATGCTGGAGCTAAGTTTCATATTCCAAATGTGACACCATACATCAGGTACAAGTACCCCACCCCCACCCCTCCTCTTGTGGTCCTAGCTGCCCTATCCTCAGAACTTGTCCCCTTACTCCTCTGGACCCCCAAGGGCCCAGAGTTAGCATAGCCCTCTCACCTGGTATGGTGGCACATGCCTGTAATCTCAGCACTTGGGAGGCTGAGACAGGAGGATTACTGTGAATTTGAGGCCTGGGCTATATTGTGAGTTCAAGGCCAGCCTGGAATACATAGTGAGACCCTGTCTCAAAAAGTAAAAACAATAAAACAAAAAAGAATGGTCCTCCTGAACTGGGCTAGCTTCTCCCTTCTGCCCGAGCTACCTCTGCCCTACAGGTTGCTGGACAGTTCCTTGGCAGAAAACTCGTCTCTGGCCTCTGCATCCCTCTAATGCTTGCCCTGTGTCTGCAGGTACTTTGTAAGCTTTGTGCTGCAGTTCCAGTTCCACCAAGCCCTGTGCAAGGAGGCAGGCCACCAGGGGCCGCTGCACCAGTGTGACATCTACCAGTCCACCCAGGCAGGGGCCAAGCTCCAGTAGGTGGTGGGAAGGAGAGGGCATGTGGGAGGCTGGCGGAAGCTACCAGGGGGCAGAGACATTTGTAGGAGACTGTCTGTTTAGACTGGGACACCACAGGGCTGAACTACTGCGTGGTAACTTATCTCTCTCATATAAAATGAAGTGGGCCTTCAGCTATTGTGGGGTGAGGCACACATCCCGTGCTACCCTCTCAGGGGTCTTAGGCTCTGGAATCTTGTGGCCACTGCTATTGTAGCCAGGGGGAGCAGGTGGGCAAGGGGCTGCTCTCGTACCCAGCCTGTGTCTCTCGTGCCCTCAGTGCTCACTCTGCCTAACAGGAAGGTGCTGCAGGCAGGCTGCTCCAAGCCCTGGCAGGAGGTGCTGCAGGACCTGGTGGGCTCAAGTGCCTTGGATGCTCAGCCGCTGCTCAGTTACTTCCAGCCAGTCATCCAGTGGCTACAGGAGCAGAACCAACGGAACGGCGAGGTCCTGGGCTGGCCAGAATATCAGTGGCGCCCTCCGTTGCCCGACAACTACCCAGAGGGCATTGGTAAAGCCCTGAGTGAGGGTGGGCTGGCACTAAGGCCAGGGTCCTGGTTGACTCTTCCCATTTGAACCCTGGCCCCTGCTCTTGAGGGCTGGGCAACCCGTCAAGCTCATCAGAAAGGTGCTGCGGTGGAATGGACTGCACTCCCCCACTACTGCATCCTAACGTGGGTGTTCCAAGGCTTGAGGGCCCCTGGGGGGGGCAGACTGGCTGGGAACACCATTCTATGAGGTCACACTGCAGGCTCCACTCTTATTGGCTAGGGGTGGCAGCTACAGGGCTCTGCTCTTCTGCGGCCATGGGCCAACGTTGGGCTGCTCTAGGACTGCCTAGCCTCCCCTTCCTGTTGCTATGCTGTGGGCACCTCTTCCTGGTCCCCAGCCAGGCAACCACCCACCAGGTGACAACCAACCAGGGGATAACCAGCCAAGTGTCAACCGGAAACCAGACCACTCACCAAGAAACGACCAGCCAGACAACACCCAAACAGACAGCAAACCACCAGAAAACTCAGAGCCCAAGTGGGAGAGAGCAGGGCCTTGGGGGAGCAGGGAGGCAGGGACGGCAGGTGGGGGCCCTAGTAGAACTTCACTCTGGAGAGGGGAAAGGAAAGCTTGTTTACTTCTGCTCTGCCCCACAGACCTGGTAACTGATGAGGATGAGGCTAACAAGTTCGTGGAGGAATATGACCGGACATCTCAGGTGGTGTGGAGTGAGTACTCCGAGGCCAACTGGAACTACAACACCAACATCACTGCCGAAGGCAGCAAGATCGTGGTAAGAGCCACCGCCACCTCTGCAATTTTGCGCATGTACACAGCCACACAGATAACACTCACATATGCGTAGTTCAGGGCTGCCAGAATTTGTGAGATACCTAAATGGAATATTTAAGACCATGCTCAAGTTCATATTTGGCAAGCATGTACTCAATGCCTGAACAAAATTTCTTTTGCTAGCAACCTGTGTAGTCAAAGACTGTAACTGGTTGTGCGTAAGTAAAGCAACATCAAATTCACTTTTTAAAAGATGGAAAGCTCCGTTTGCCACCACCTTAAGTGATCAATCATTGCAAAATTGTTGGCCTTCTTTGCATTTTATCGATAGGATCTCAAAGCTCAGGAATACCACACAGCTAATAGCAAGGTGCTGCCATCCTAATGGCCTTTAAGACACATTAAGGCTCCTTTTCTCTATGGCTGCCAGTCACACAGTCTTGTTCAACTGTAGGCATCTGTTGAGGGCCTTATACTGCATCTGGGACACAGTTAGACGGCCTAGGCTGAAGGGGGTCTTTATGTGCAAAAGTGGCAGCTGCCCCCACTTTTACCACTGCTCCAGTCCTCCCTCCATGATACTTCTTGCACAGAGATTGTCCCAAAGCCCCGGGACCCCATGACACCACCCCCTGTGTCCTTAGCTGCTGAAGAACATGCAAGTGGCTAACCATACCCTGAAGTATGGCACCTGGGCCAAGCAGTTTGACGTGAGCAACTTCCAGAACGCCAGTACTAAACGGATCATAAAGAAAGTTCAAGACCTGGATAGGGCAGCACTCTCTACCCAGGAGCTAGAAGAGGTATTTGGTTTGAGGGGAGCAGAAGTGGAGGCTGCTGGGAGGGTGGGCCCTGCTCAAGGGTCTGGCTTTCACATTGCTTCCTCTTCCTTGATTTGTCAAGTTGTGACCTTGACCATGTCCGCAGATGCCCCCAAAATTCCAGGGAAGGCAGTACTTTTGGGGAACGTCCTTCCCAGTACCCCAGCCATGGTTCTGGGCCTAAAGCACAAGAACCTCACTGCCCCTCTTCTTCCCCCTGCAGTATAACCAGATTCTGCTGGACATGGAAACTACTTATAGCGTGGCCAACGTCTGCCACACCAATGGCACTTGTCTGCAGTTGGAGCCTGGTGAGAGCATCCTAGGAGCATAAGAGATAAACAGGGGCTGGGTTGGCAAGGGGGTGCTGCCAGTGAATGGGAGTTGGGCTCCCCTAATCACTTCCAGCTTCCCATCAGTGGGGCTTCTCTGCCTTCACCCAGAACCAGCATCTACTCCAGCCTTTGTCATTCACTTCCCCTCTTGAGACTACCTTGTTTTAGGATTCTCCCGCCTTTCCTTTTTACCCTGTACTCCATCCCCCATCTCAAAATTGCATTTCAAGGGCTCGAACTCCCCTACGCAGAGAGCCAGAAACTTTTTTTTTTTTTTTTTGGCGGCAACCGGAGATTGAACTCACAGCCTCACACCTGCCAGACAGGCACTTAAGCCACTGAGCCAAACTCCCGGCCCTGGTTTTTTGAGGCAGGGTCGCACTATGTAGCTCAGGCCGGCCTTGCGCTGGCGTTGTAGCCCAAGCGGGCCTCGAACTCACAACACTCCACCTACCTCAGCCTCCCGAGTGCTGGGATTAAAGGCGTGCGCCACCACGCCCGGCTCGAGAGCCAGGAACTTTAGCATCTCTCTTCTCCTTTCCTGATCCTGCCCATGTGCTCCCCACCTTCTCTGGTGGCAGCCCCTCCCCCAGAACATGGCTATAAGGAGACTGAGCGCAAACAGGATGAGTCAAGCTGTCACCTCGCTCTGAGAAGCATCAGACTTGAACTTGGCGTCTAATTCCAAGCCTGTCCCTTCCCACATCACCCCTTCTTCCACTGCCATTTCTTGCTGGACAGGCATGGACCAGCTCAGCCACCCTTTCTCTCTCTCCCACCTACTGGTCTTTCTGAGCTCATTGTCTTTGAAAGAGCTAACTCTGGACCCACAGGGACTCACACACATACCCTCCCAATCCCTCCTGACTCACCCTTTCCAGAGCTGGGGACTTACAGGCATAAACATTCTTCATAAAGAATCTCCATGCAGAAATGCTTTCTTCCTGGCCCCCAGCCCGGCTCTCATGTTAGAACAATGACAAATAGAAGAGGAAATGGAAAATAAACAGGAGAGAAAAACAGTTTTCCAGGGCGGGGTTTAGCCTGTAGGTGGTAGATGTGGTCATGCACACAAAGTCAGGGGAGGAGTGTGTGCTTGCACGTCTGGGTGGGAAGGTGTACGAGGAAGAGTAGTAAAAGGAGTGTGCGTTCAGCAACCCCTCTGCAAGGCAGCCCCCCCCCCATTCAGTGCTGGAGCGTCAGGTCACTGGCTCAGCACTGACTCAGCAAAAATACACCCACACAGACCAAAGAATCATATTACCTGAGACCAGATGTGAAATTCTCAGAATATACACTTTTAAAACAAAATTAATTGAATGTACTTTCTCTGCAAAAAGTAGATAGATATCACGTAGTACATCCCAGAATAGGGGGAGAAGCTTAAGTTCAACAGCAAGGGTTTGGGAAACCGCAGATGCCTATGTCTACCTCTGTCTCAGACCAGGACCAAGGCAGGAAAGAAAGCCACCTATCTTTCTGTGGATCTTCAAGACTGATTCCCCATGGCTTTACATAACCATAACCCCAGCCCATAAAGTGGATATCAGCTCCTTGTCGTAGTTAGGGAGTCCATACGCTTAGTAGTGTCAACAGGACATAAGCCCAGGGTTTCCAGCTCCCTGGTGACACTCAGACAGTTCTTCACTCTTCCACAGTCTTTGCAGCTATTCTTTTATTAAGTTCAGTCCTTTAACAGTTTCTGAAGGATGCCCTGGGCCCTGTGGGGGACACAGATGAGGAGGCACAAATCTCTACTCAGGAACCCATGCTTGTTGTCAACTTCTATTCTCCTGGGAAGGCTGATATTTTTGTTGCCTATAGAGTGGGGAGAGAGAGAACAAGTCTAGTGAAAGTGGGGAGAAAGCTAATTTGGGGACCAGTAGGAGGCCTGGAAATAGACCTAAGGTCTTTAGGTCTCTGAGCCATTTCTCCCAAGGAGAGGCATGGGAGGGGAGCAGTGGCTCTGGAGTCTGGTTTGTGCCTCAACTCAGCCACTTCCTGATGGGGGGACCCTAGTAGGTCACCAGACTGTTCAAATTGAAGGAAGGACAAGCAGATCCCTCGAAGGGTCACTGAAACCCTGCAAGAGTCTGAGATCATATATGTGCAGCATATGACCCCAGCAGGTGCCCTCTGAGCTCCTGGTAGATACGGCTCCCGCTCTGTCTCCCCTTCCAGCAGGCTTTCTGCCTGCATGCTCTCTTTCACGTGATCTCACCAGGTTTATTCCAGCTCTGAAATTTGCTGACCAAGTTCTCCGATAAATAGATGGGAGGAGGTAAGCCAAGGGCTGGGCTTAAGCCATTCAACTGCTCCCCTCTCAGATCTGACGAATATCATGGCCACATCCCGGAAGTATGAAGAACTGCTCTGGGTGTGGAAAAGCTGGCGAGATAAAGTGGGAAGAGCTATCCTCCCTTTCTTCCCAAAGTATGTGGAACTCACCAACAAGGCTGCCCAGCTCAATGGTGAGTCCCGCCTACTGGATCACTGGCCCTCTGCTCCCAGCATCCCTTGGGTTCCTCAGAGAGGTCCTACAGGTGGTTGGGAGGTGTGAGAATGGTCAGTTGTCAGGAGAGCCCAGCTGTGTCCCCTGTGCAGGCTACATTGATGCGGGGGATTCATGGAGATCCATGTACGAGACGCCGTCTCTGGAGCAAGACCTGGAGCAGCTTTTCCTCGAGCTTCAGCCACTCTACCAGAACCTGCACGCCTACGTGCGCCGCGCCCTGCACCGCCACTACGGGCCCGAGCACATCAACCTGGAGGGTCCCATTCCTGCCCATCTGCTGGGTGAGGGTGCAGCCCAGTCCTGAGGAGGGGAAGACGGGCAGCAGCATGAAGGTCAGGATGGGGGCTGGCTAGTGGGCAGGGAGCAGCCCAGGAGAGTCCTGGAGGGAACCTAACCAGGATGGCGGAAACTCCTGCTTACATTTGTTGCTGCACGCGAGTGTGTGTGTGTGTGCACGTGCGTGTGTGGTTTTGGGAATTGAACCCAGTGTCTTTTGTATGTCAGGTAAGAACCCTATCACTGAACTGTATACCCTACTCCCTGTTGGTGTCACATTGGCTGGAGAACCACTTTGTGCAAGTTACTGTGGATAGTGGGGATAGAATTTCAGGATCCTGTGAGAGGAAGAGCGCATTGCCCACCGTGCTTCACAGCAGCTGGGTCCGGGGAAGAGGAAGGGCTGAGAATGCAGGCTGGGCAGGCGGCCCATGAGCAGAGCCTTGAAAGACAAGAGGTTTTGAGGGATTAAAAGTGGGATACGGGGAGAGGACAGATGGTGTCTAGACCAAGGGAACTAGAGTAAAGAAGAATCTTGAGAATGTAGATCCACTTCAAACTTTGGACTTTCAGTTTTCTTTTCTTTTCTTGTGTGTGTGTGTGTGTGTGTGTGTGTGTGTGTGTGTGTGTTTGAGACAAGCTCTCACTATGTAGTTCAGTCTGTCCTTGAACTCATTATGTAGCCCAGATTGGCCTCGAAATCATGGCTGTGCTCCTGCCTCAGCCCTCTGAGTGCTGGGATTATAGGCGTATGCCACCAGACCCAGCTTGAACCTCAGTTCTCAAATGCTGCAAACTGAATGCTCTGAATGCATGAAGGAGGCCATGAAGATGATAAGGGATGGTAGGGACTGCAGAGAAGCGGAGGTACCCAGTTTTCTGTTCCCATCAGGCTGTTCAGAGCACTTTCCTAGGGGCTATGTTATGAGCAGACAGGC
>RJWM01033758.1:0-20317 GCA_004363535.1 Dasyprocta punctata
TCTCTCTCTCTCTCTCTCTCTCTCTCTCTCTCTCTCTCTCTCTCTCTCTCTGTCTCTCTCTCTTGTGTGTCTGTCTGTCTGTCTCTTTCTCTCTCTGAACTTTTCCCGATACCTCCCTTGGGTTCCCATTTTTCCTCTATTCCCTATACTCCACTATTATATCTTGCTACTGTAAGCGGCTTTAGAAAAATTTCCTCTTCCCTGTGAGCTGCACCAGAAAACTGCAGAATTTTTGGACGATCCAGTGTCTCTTCAAAGAAGGAAATGTATGGAGACCCCTAAGAAGTTATAATTTTCTGACTGTAACAAATTTTCATATCTTTATACAGAACTTCCAGTGAACAAAATTCTCTATCTCATTACTCTAAAACAAACAAATGTAAAGATGTGATGAAGTAAGACAAAGTGGAATCAGACATGTATTTAATAGTTTTTGATGGAAAATGAGTTGGATTATATTGAGAGATATAGTAAGAGTTGGAAAAAATAAATGAAGAAACAAACAAAAAATCTCAAAGCCTAGAATATTGTAGGCAGCATTATAGAGAAAGAGCCATTCTTCTTTACAGAAACAACAGCACAGTTGAGGTTAATAGGTAGAGAGTTCAGGCTTACAGAACACAAGAGCTGTGAGAGCATGGCTTCCTCCATTTAGATTTCCAAGGATGTCTCAGATACCCAAAGGATCTAGGGAGGAATCTGCCCCAAAGTTGGACTCCCCATAGAAAGACCCCACTTGAAGGCAGTGCCTAGTGGAGCTGTGAGAATAAAGAAACTATCAAGACTCCAGAAGTGTGCAGTACCAGAGCTGCAGGCCTGAGTCTCCAACCCAACAGAGCTGACACCTGAAGAAAGCCCAACAAACCCATAGGGACAGGACCCAGGGCCTTGGCGGCCAAAATGAGTTTCAGTAATTCATTAGTCATTAGTGATGATGTGAATACAACTGGCAAATGTTCAGTTTCCAAAGGTCATATTTCAAGGTTGAAGATTGTAAAATTGTCTTGTCAGAAGAAAAATGTGTCTTCCTGTATATTAGAAACATTCCACAATGCTCAGGTTTTCTCCTAATTAAGGAAGACTAAAAGAATTATACATGTGCTGGCTCATAATGAGTTTAAAGGGAGTTAAAGAATCAACTCATAGGTAAAAGTAATGCATAAAGCCATAGAAGGAGGAATAAAACCCATCTTTTATGTTCTTCAGAAAAAATTTTGAAGTTAGGAATAAGTGATACTTAATTCAGATTGGAAGACTCACAAAGTTTCATGTCTCTAAACCATCTTTGGAGGCCAGAGTTTCTAGCAGGCCATTTTTTACAAGAATTTATATTGATACATAGAACCATTCATTTATAGCATTTATATTATCTCAAATTCACACTGGTTTGAGGTAAGATAGAAGAAATAATGATAAATTGAAAAGAAACAAGGAAACTCAACTTTTTTGACTTCATTATTACCTTGAATCTGGTCAGATTCTTGCTCAGCTTTGCACATAGGAAAAGTTGACAAAGCAAGGTTTATTAGCTCTTGGTTTACCTAGTCTCTCTCATGCCCTTTTTGACTGAGGACACCAAAATAAAAGCAACTAATTTTCAGGGTTTGCAGGGACACTCAATCAACAGCTTTTACAACATCCAGTTCCAGAGTGATGCTTAGAACTCTCTGAACATACAATCCCTTGGGTTTCAGGAAAAGCAAAGGCTTTCACACCACCCCATGATGAGATCACCTACCCCACAAGCAGGAGCAATTATCCCCTAATGGAAACCAAGGCACCCATCCCTCTTCCAAGTAAGAACAAGCATCTATCTCATGGGAACCAAACTGTCCCTCAAACCCTAAAGATTCCTGCAGAGCTGTGAAAAACAGAACTGAAATAATAGCCCACCTCAGCTTACCCTTGGAGAAGGTCATGACAGAGGAAAAGTGCTTAACCCATGTCGGCCAGGAAGCAGGGAGAGAAGGGAGAAGCCAGAGACCAGATTGCACCCTTCCAGGTCACATTCAGCAACACACCTCTGTTATGGTTTAAATCTGAAATGTCCCTCAAAAGGCTCACATTCAGAGGTGGGGCCTCATGTACAGTATGCTGTTCCTACTCCTCCCCCTTTAATGATCCTGCTAATATTAATCCTGGGGGACTAGGAAAAGAACTCTCCTTTCCATCCGAGAGCTGTGGCTAGTGCAGTTTGTGGGGGCAAGTATTTTGGGAGAGAGTTCTGCTGCTGGGGAAAATTCTAGTGGAATTTTAGGCCAAACTGAAGTGCAGCAAATACTGTTGCCAAGTCGATAGCTTGAATCTTGTGGAGGTCCTTTAATCCTTTTCAGTTCCATTGAATTCTCCTTGCTACCTGTATTTTATGTGTCCCTGTGCAGGTGAATTTGTTTTTGTTAGTGCAGTTTTAAGTGGTGTGAATAAGAGAATAGATTAAGTTCAAGTCAGGTACCAGGGTGAGCATGTGACTAAGTGTCAAGTTCAAGGTTAATTGAAAGTCAAGAGGTCTGGGTGTGATGGTGTGCACCTGTAATCCTAGTACTTGGGGAGGTCATGGCAGGAGGATCACAAGGTCTAATCCAGCCACAACAACTTAGCAACATACTTAGCAAGTTAGAAAATTTAAAAGATAAGAAAAGGGGGGGGCTGAGAATATAGATCAGAGTGAAAGCTCTGGGTTTGATCCTCAGTACTGAAAAAAAAATATTGTAAATGTGGATATGTTTCTGCCGCTGCCTTAACATATCACACACACAAAATTAGTGGCTTAAACACATTATTCTTATCTTCTATTTCTGTAGATCAGAAGTCTGCTTTAAGTCTCCCTGGGACCAAACGAATGTACCAGTTGTGATGCATACCTTACAGCTGCCTGCAAGAAAGCATTTGTTTACTTGCATATTACAATCGTTGGCATAATTCAATTTCTTGTGGATTCAAGAATGTAATTTTCATTTTCTTTACGGTTCTCTGCAGCAAGCCATCCCCAGCTTCTACAGCCCACCTAGAATCCCTGGCTTGTAGGGCCATAACTCCATCTTCCAAGCCAGCAGTTGGATCCGTTCACTTCCTCTTTTTTCCTTTCCATCTCTTACTTTCAAGGAACCAAAAAAAGCTCTCTGCATATGATTAGATTGGGGCCACCTGCATAATCCAGGATACTATTCTAAAATCTCAACGTCAATTATATTCTTTATCGTGTCTACAAACACTCTTTTGCCATGTGTATCAGTCATTTTCTATTACTATAGCAAAATTCCTCACACTAGATACTCTACAGGGAAAAAGTTCATTTAGCTCACACTTTTGGATTCTAAAAGTACAAGATTGGTAATACCATCTGTTTGTCCTTCTAGTGAGGACCCCATGGTGGATGGCACTGTGGTGAGAGCACATGTGGAAGAGATCACATGGCAAGATTAGAAGCCAGAGGCATTCAGAGGGTAGGCTTCCTCCTTTGTAATAACTTGCTTTCATGGAAACTGAGAAGGGTCTCATAAGAACTACATTGATTTCTTCTAATGGTGGCATTCCCAGGGACCTAGCCACCTTCCACAAGCCTCTGCTTCTTAAAGATTCCACCACCTAAACATGATTATACTGGCAAACAAGTTTCCTGCACATGAAGGCTCTCACGGACACACTCAAGTCATATCCAAACCACAGCATCACACAAGGCAAGATATTCACTCATATATGGTGGCTCATATATATGGATTACATGCATGTAATCCCAGCACTCAGGAGGCTGAGATAGGAAGATCATGAATTCAAGGCCAGCCTGGGCTACATAATGAGTACAACACCAGCCCGAACTACAAAGTAAGACTCTGTCACACACAAACTGAAAATAAAACAAAAGAAAAGACCACAATGAAAGCAAGCTTATGACTTCAACATTAAGAATGGGGTCAAAACAAGGTTTAAAGTTAAGTTAGTGTGAGGATCAGGGTTAATTCAAGGTCATAGTAAGATCAGACTGAGGGTGGGTTCAGTGTCAAGTTCAGGATCATGGTGAGGATTGGTCAGGAGTTAGATCATGCTCATTGTCAAGATCAGTTTCAAATTCAAGGCAAAGGTCAAGGTAGGTTAAAGGCAGTGAGATTAATGTTAAAAGTCAGTATTAGAGGGAAGTTCAAAATTCAATTTGAAGTTCAAAACAAGAAAAAATATACCTATTCAGTATCGAGGATTGAACCTAGGGCCTTCACATTGAGCTACACCCATTCCCAGATCTTTTTTATTTTTTAATTTTGAAACAGAGTCTTGTTAAATTGCCAGGTTGCCTAGGTTGGGCTCAAACCTGTGATCCTGCATCAGTCTCCCAAAGTGTTGAGATTACAGGTGTGTACCTCCATTCCAGTTAGGAAATACATATAATTCTAAGAAGGCTTCTAATCACAATTTCCATTTCTTTAATAGATTATAGGGCTACTCTGGTTATGTATTTCTTCTTACGTGAGCTTTGGTAATTTCTTTCAAGGAGTTGGCCCATTTTGTCTACATCATTAATTGTATCAACATAAAGTTCATAGTACGCTCTTGTAGCAGAAAATGCCCTCCCAGCCAGTCTGTTAGTTGCCCAGGTAATAGTTCCTGTTACAGTTCCTGTTGATTTTTGTTCTTAGAAATGACTGAGCACTGTGATACATAGCTGGTCAATATAATGCATATTGTAAGAACCAGTTAAAGACAACCAAGTACTCTACCTCAGTACCTCCCCTTAACAGACCCCATAAAATCTCCCCCGCTGAGCCTTTGAGGTCAGACATTTTGAAGGATGATTGATTCTTTGTCAGTGTTCATCTGAAGTGAAATAAATCTGCCTCTAAATCCTGAGTGTTGTTTTGGTGTTTCTGCTTGCTGTCGCACTCTGATTTTTTTTTCACTCTGATATTTTTTTAAAAATCTCTGTAATTGATAACAACATGTCTGTCATTCAGAAAGTGAATAATCTGAGTCTTTTCTTTATTTTTCCCTTGATCAGTATAGCTAGATGTTGTCAATTTTGTAGCTCCCGGTATAACAGCTCTAGATTTCACTGTTTGTTACAGTCTGATCTCTATTATTTTGTTTTCTTCTGTATATCATGCACTTAATTTCCTCTTTTAAAATAATGAGGTTTTTTTGAGACAGGGTGACCCTATTTTTCTCAACTAGCCTTGAATTGGACTCAAGGAATCTTTCTGCCTCAGCCTCCCAAGAACCTGAAAGGAAAGATGCATACCACCAATCTTAGTCCCAGATCTTTTTATACGGTTATCATGCACCTGTCAGAAAGATTGTAAATTAACCTTTAACCATTGTTGTAACAATGACACTCATACTACTATGTATTAGTGTTAGCTCACATCTTTTATTTTTAATCATTTATTTTGAAAAGTATTTCTCAATCTTAAAATATATAGGAATTTGTATTTTTACTGATTTCTAGCTTAATTAAATTGTAATAAAAGAGCAGCCATGTGGGCTACTGGAAGGAGAAATAAGAAGCCAGGCCCTTCCTGTAAGCCAGTTGGCATGTGGGCTGGGAGGTAAGGAAAGCCAAGTGCCCCCCTCCCAAAAGCAAGCAGCTGATCCAGAGAAACACAGGCTGGGATGATAGCCACTGAAGTTTACAAAAAAATTGCTTAATGCTTGCAGTATTTAGTGTTTGATTGACTTTGCAGACTTAAAGCCAGTAGTCTAAGCATCTATTTAGAGAATAATAATACGCAATTTAACAACAATGGGGGATTTCTTTCTAAAGGTGGTAGCCACTGTTAATACCCCATTACCTTGTTTTAAAGTCCTGTATCATTTTCATTTTTTGGTTTGGTTTGGTTTTATTCTATTTTGTTTTGTTTGATTTTATTATATCTGAGGGTATGGGCAGCTATTTCAAAGATAACAAGATACATTGTGGTAGGCATTATTGATTTCCTATTATCTGTTTTGAAGTCCTGTATCACTTTCATTGTTTTGTTTTGATTGGTTTTCTTGTGTTCTGTGTTGTTTGATTTTATTATGTCTGAAGATACGAGCAGCTACTTTGAAGATAGCAAGAGGCATTGTGGTAGCCACTGTTGATTTCCTAGTATCTTGTTTTGAAGTCCAGTATCACTTTCACTGTTTTGTTTTGATTAGTTTTATTCTGTTTTATTTTGTTTGGTTTTATTCTCTTTAAAATAAAATATATATATATATAGAAAATTCCTCATATAATTTTGATTCTTTGAAATTTGTTGGGTTTATTATAGCCAGTATGTGGTCCATGTATTTTTCATATACCTGAAAAGAATATGTATTCTGCATTATCTGGTTCTGTGTTCTATACTGGCCAAGTGTTCACAGCTGCATAGTTGCTTGTAATTACTCATTGACTTGACCAAACTTTAGTTAAGCTTCTTTCCTTACCTTGGGACCCTGTATGCTTTGGCCCAGACCTAAGTTTAGACAAGAAATAAAAGATAGACCTCCTCTTATTAGGACCTCATTCCAAGAATCTGGAGACAAAAGAAGCATTTCTGTAAGTCCATCATGACCATGCTGTCTGCTCACTTCCACTGCTTTACATCCTCTCCCATAAACCTTCCACTAGCCTGGCTCCTTCCTTCGACGAAAGGAATGCCCTTTCTCATTTGATTCTGAGATGCTTGCAGATCCTCAGGTTGGAGTGCTCCTCTTACTGCAGTAGGATTTTCTAGTAGTCACTCAAGATTGATTTTTCACAGTATACAATCATTAAGTCAATCAGCTCACCTTCTTGGCAAAGTTTCCTATCATCTAAATTGTTTTATCTTCTTGCCTGCTATTTTCTGGAGAATCATTATAAACCAGCCATGCTGGAAGTGGAGTTATCTGGCTTTTAGTTATGTTGCTATTTAATTTATCTAAAATCTGAGACTTTATAAACATAAATATTTAAAATTTGCCAATAATTGAATACCTTATTATTGAAAGTTCATTTGTAGAATTTAACACCTAGTAATGCTCTTTGCTTTAAAGTTGTTTAATAAAATAATTTTACACAATACTTTTAGTAAGCCTGCATTTTAAAAAACTTTATCTTATTGGTTCATGTTTGCAATTTATGGGGAGTGGTTACATGTACGTAGTGTAGCCTATTTCTTTTCTTTTTAATCTCTTTCCCCTTCCTACCTCCAGCTTCCCTCCTCCTCCAATTCCCCTGTCCCATTTTTCATTCTTGTTGATATTATTGATCTTAGCCCATATTATGGCATACAATATTCACATTAATTGAGGTTATGAGGTTCCTGTAGATGGCATATCTTTATTTTACTTGTTTCCCCTTCCCATCCTCTTCATTCCTCATGTTTTTCCCATGGATCACTTCTCCATTGCAAGAGAAGCATCTCCTTGTCTCCTTCTATCCATGCTTTATTATTCTCTTTGTATTCTGCCTCACTTAAATGAGAGACTCCATAGGATATTTAAACTTGTGTATCTGTTTTATTTCACTTTTGTGGTTACATCCATTTTCCTACAAATGCCTCAACTCTGTCATTCTTAGTAGCAGAGAAAAATATATATATATATATCACATTATATATAGATACCACATTTTCTTTATCCAATATTCTGTTGATGGGTATACAGGCTGCTTCCAGGATTTAGCTAAAATGAGTCGTGCTGCCATAAACATTGGTATGTATATATTGTTGTAGTATGGTATCTTAAGCTCTTTGAGGAACATACTTGTAGGGGGATTGCTGAGTTGTATGGAATTTTAATTTCAATTCTTTGAGAAATCTCTAAACAGATTCCCACTGTCATTGTACTAGTACACATGCCCACCAACAATGAAGGGGTGTTCCTTTTACACCACAGCCATGTCAGCATTAGTAATCATTTGATTTCCTAATGATTGCCATTCTTTCTGGAGTAAGATGGTTTCTTAGCATTGCTTTAATTTGCATTTCTCTAATGGCCAGAGAGGTTGAGCATTTTCATACCTTTGCTGATTCATTTGTATTTTTTCCTCTGTGAAGTGTCTATTCATTTCTCTTGCCCATGTCTTAACTGCATATTTAATTTTAGGTGGTTTAACTTTTTTGAGTTCTTCATGTATTCTAGATATTAGTCCTCTGTCTGAGGAGTAACTGGCAAAAAAATTTTTCCACTCAGTAGGTTGTCTCTACTCATTAATTCACTCTACTGGTTGAATCTTTCACCGTACAGAAACATTTATTCTGTTATAATCCCATTTGTTGATTCTTGCTGTTATTTCTTGTGTAATTGAGGCTCTGTTTAGAAGATCCTATGTCTTCAAGTATTTTACCTTTTTTATCTTTCAGAAGTTTTAATGCTTAGATCTTTGACCCATTTTATTTTAATTTAGTATTTGATGAGAGATAAGCATTTAGTTTCAATCTTCTGCTCACAATAACCAGTTTTCCCAGCACTATTTGTTGGATAAACTGTCTTTTCTCCAACATATGTTTTTGGGCTCTTTGTTTAAGGTCAAATAGTTGAATGTGTCAGGGAATTTCTGTATCATCAGTTCTGTTCTGTTGATCCACATATCTACTTTTGTTTCATTATCATGTCATTTTTATCACTATTGCTTTGTAGTATAGCTCGAAGTCAGGTAGTGCTATCCCTCCTGCTTTGCTTTTTTTTTTTTTTTTTTTTTTTTTTTTTTTTTTTTTTTTTTTTTTTTTTTTTTTTTTTTTTGTCAAAATTCCCTTTACTATTCTGGGTCTCTTCTGGTTCCATGTGAATTTTAGGATTATTTTTTCAAGTTGCATAAAGTATGCCTTTCGTATTTTGATTGGAACTACATTGAAAGTGTACAACAGTTCTGGGAGTATGGCCATTTTGATAATATTGATTCTGCCTATCCAGGAGCAGGGCATATTTTTCCATTTTCTGGTGACCTCTTCAACCTCATTTTTCAGAGTACTATAGTTTTCTTTGTAGATTTTTTTACTTCTGTGGTTAGATTAATTCCTAGGTATTTCATTTTTCTTGCAGCTACTGTGAATGATACTATTTTCATAATTTCATTATCATCTCATTCATTGTTGGTACACACAAATGCTAGTGATTTTTGTGTGTTGATTTTGTATCCTGCTACATTGCTGAAGTTGGTTATTAATTCTAAGACTTTTTGGTGGAGTGTTTTGGTTCATTGGGTCTTCTACATAGAGTATCATAACATCTGCAAATAAGGACAGTTTGAGCTCTTCTTTACCAATATGTATCCCTTTTATTTCTTCCTCCTGTCTAATTGCTTTGGCAAATGTTTCAAGTACTATGTTGACTAGAAGAGATGATAGTCTTGTATCTGATTTTAGGGGAAATGCTTTTAGTTTTTCCTCATTTCTCATGATGCCTTCTGTTGGTTTTTCATATTTGGCTTTCATCATATTAGGTATGCTCCTTCTATACCTGTTTTCTTCAGGGTTTTTATTGTGAAGCGATGTTGAATTTTGTCAAAAGCCTTTTTTGTATCTATTGATACGATCATATAGTTTTTTACCTTCCTTCTGCTTATGTGATGTATTACATTTTTTTCTGTATATTGAGCCATGCTTACATCTCTGGGATGAAAACTACTTGGTCATGATGCATGATCTTTTCAATAATGTGCTGCATTCTACTTGCTAATACCTTAAGGATTTTTGTACCTATGTTCATTAATGAGATTGGCATACAGTTTTTTTTTTTAGCTTGGTTCTTTATCAAGATTTGGGATAAGGGTAACACTGGCTTCCATAAATGAGTTTGGGAGTACTTCCTCCCTTTCAATTTCTTTGAAGAGCTTCAGAAGTATTGACAATATAACATCTTTAAAGGTTTTGTAGAATTCAGCAGTGA
This sequence comes from Dasyprocta punctata, assembly GCA_004363535.1. Lineage (NCBI taxonomy): Eukaryota > Metazoa > Chordata > Mammalia > Rodentia > Dasyproctidae > Dasyprocta > Dasyprocta punctata. The sequence continues at coordinate 9,823 of RJWM01033758.1, forward strand.
TTCATCAAGTCCTGAGCTTTTTTAGTTGGTAGATTCTTTGTTATCGTATCAATTTTATTGCTTGTTATTGGGTTGTTAAGCATATTTATGTCTTCTTGGGTCAGTTTTTGTAGCTTGTGTATGTCTAGGAATCTGTTCATTTCTTTAAAATTTGATAATTTGTTGGAATATAATTTTTTGAAGTAGTTAATATTTATCTTCTGGATTTCCACTGTGTCTGTCATGATTTCACCTTTTTCATTTCTAATTGATGTGAGTCCTTTCTCACTTTTTCTTAGTTAAGTCTGGCTAGGGGCTTGTCTTTTTTTATTTATTCTTTCAAAAAAAGCTCTTCAATTTGGTTTTTTATTGTTTTTTAACCTCAATTTCATTGATTTTGACTCTCATCTTTATAATTTTTGTCTTTAAATTTTGTGGGGTCTCTTTGTTGTTTCTCAAGTACCTTAAAATTTCTCATAATGTTTTCTATTTGAACTTGCTCTATTTGAGCATTGATTATGATGAATTTTCTTCTTAGAACTGCTTTCATAGTGTCCCAGAGGTTTGAACAAGGTGTACCATCATGTCATCAACTTCCAGAAATTTTTTAAATTTCTTCTTTGGCTTCTTCTATGACATATTTGTGGTTTAGGAGTATATTGTTACTTTTCTAGGAGCTTTTGCCTTTTCCAATTTGATTTGTATTTTCATTGTACACTGGTGTGATAATATGCCTGGGGTAATTTCAGTTCTTCTATATATACTGAAGTAGGTTAGTGGACTAGTATATGATCTTTTTGGAAAAATTGCCATGTGCTACTGCAAAGAATGTGTACTCTGTCACAGAGGAATGGAATGCTTTGTATATATCCACTAAGTCCTTTTGTTCAAGGGTATGCTTCACCTCTTAAATTTCTTTATTGGGTTGTTGTTTAGTTAATCTATCTCTTTGCGAAAGTGGAGTGTTAAAATCCCCTATTATGATTGTGTTAGTGTTTACTTGACATTTTAAATTTCAGCAGTTTTTGTTTATGAGGATAGGTGCTCCAGCATGTGGTGTATACAAGTTTATCTTCTTGTTGGATTGTTCCCTTAACTAGTATGAAGTAACCTTCTTTATCATTTTTAATCAGTTTTAGCTTGGAGATTATCATGTCTAATATTAGAATTGCCACCTCTGCTTGTTTTGGGGATCCTGGGGCATGAAATGCTGTTTTCCAATCTTTACTTTTCAGTTTATGATTGTCTTTTTGGATTAGATGAGTTTCTTGAATGCAGCAGATTGTTGGATTCTGTTTTTTGTTCCAGTCTGCCAGTTTATGTCTTTTAATTGGAGAGTTGAGGCATTAACACTAATAGATATTACTGAAATGTTTTGGTTATTTAGTATCATTGCCTTTTTTATCTGTTGGTATATCCTTTTTCATTTCCTGATGTTTTTTGTTTCTGTTTGACCACTGGCCTCACTAGTTTCCTCTGTGTTTTTAGCTGTGTCCAATTCATTGTTTCTTTGAGAATGTTTTTCAGTATTTCCTCTAGAGCTGCCTTAGCACACATATATCTTCTGATCTGGTCTTTTTCATTGTCTTTTTCTCCATCTCTTTTGAGGGATAACTTGGCTTAGTAAGTTAACCTAGGTTGGAAGTAATTTGCTTTTAGGGCTGGAAACACTTTATTGCAACCTCTTTTGACCTTCAGGGTTTCCAGTGAGAAGTCTGCTGTGATTTTAATTTGTTTATCTTTATACGTGATTTTTGTTTTTCTCTGGCAGACTTTCAAAATCTGTTTTGTTTGGTGGTGGTTGTTGTTGTTACTGGATATGTTAGAATTTAATAAGGATATACCTGTTGTACTTCTCTTTTCATCATAATTGTCTGTTCTGTAAGCATCACTTATTTATATTTTAAAGTCTTTTCTTATATGTTGGAAATTTTCTCCCCTAATTTCAGTAAGCATGTTAGTGAATCCATCTGTGCTATCTTCTAGTTTTTCTGTACTTTTGATTAGCCTTAGATTGGTCTCTAGTAGTTGCTGAATAGTCTTATTTTCTTTTTGGTTTCTTTGAACCCTGTATTGTAATTCACTGTTTTGTCCTCAGTATCAAGACACCCTGTCTTCACATTGGTCCTTTCCTCAATGTATGAATTCTATCCAGTTTTTTTTTTTCAGATATTTCTGCCTGACATCTTTTTGAGGATTTCATATCCTTGTTGAATCTGTCATTCAAATTTGGAACTTTTTGATTAGCTCATCCAATTTTTTACCTATTTCCCAAAAATTCTCCATAGGTATATCGAGTGAAATTGCTGTACACTTTTGGTTCATTTCCTCTTAGAACTCATCTATTTTCTTCATTCCTTCTGAAGACTTTTCATAAATTGCTGCTACCTGGTATTTGTTTCATTCTCCCTTTGTGACCCCTTGCTGTGACCTGGGAGAGTGAGGTGGTTGCAGATCTTTATTTTCTGTTTTCTGCATTCTCCTATGCATATCTGTGTTTAATATATATTACATGTAATATAATATAGTATAATATAATATAAATAGTCCCTATTTTCCCCTTCCTTTGAGAGGGGGTGGTTACTGCAAGTTGGGGCTAGATAAGTGAGGAGTTTGTGGTTTATATGGAGATTTTTAGTAGAATATTGCCTGCCCATGAATAATTTTCAGCTTTGTATGTTCAATGCTAGTATTTTCTCCTTGTGTTATTTCCACTCTGATTTCCACACTGTCCCTATGTTTTGCTGAAATAATTATTTCTAGTTAGTAACACCCACAGATTCAATCTTGTAGCACTTCTATATGATAGTCCTTGCAGTTGCTCCTCTCTTTTGCCTATTCGTGCTATGACAGCTTATTATTTGTGGTTGCTCTGCAATAAGGTAGGTGAGGTGGGGTGGGGAGAATGGGAGGTGATCGGATGAGGAGTGTTAGCCACTAAGGGGGAGATATGAAGAAGGAAATACTGGCAGATGAGAAGAAAAGTTTGATGAGCAGATTGATTTTATTGAATACTTTAGCTGAGTTGAAGGGTTAGTACTGAGAGTTCTCTGGGGATATTTTGTGGGAGTAAGGGCAAGAAATGGAAGACAGAGGGTTTACTTTGTGATTGAGGCAAGTTATGTGGTTGTCATAACTTGCCAGTTGGGAAGACAATAAGCTAAGTAAGATATGGAAGGGTCAAAGCCTTAGGATGGAGAAGTTCAAGAAATAATACTAGTGAAGATAGGAGTGACTATGAAAGAGCTAAGTATGGGAAATTTAAAAACTTGGCAGGAGAAATTAATGAGTTTGGGAAAAGCATAAGTGAATAGGTCAATAATATTGTTTTGGGGATTTGAGGTGAAGAAACTAGATAGAAAGCTGTGATGAGGGAGACAACCTACACATCTATTAAATCAGAACCAATGAAAGAACAAATATGCAAAAGTAGCAACCTGATAAACATGAGAAACCATAAAAGAACATAACAAAATCCCACACTGCTATAAATCAAGGAAAATACAAAACCTTAAAGCAATAAGATGTCTGATTGGAACACAGATTAAATATTCCAATGAGAAATTGCATATGTGATTTCCAAGTAGTTTTTTTGCCAGCGAGTCTGAGTGCTTATACCCCAATAACTCCCTGACCCCTCCACCACAATACTGAAATTAACTCCAAGTCAAGGATTTCTTTCTTTCATGTCATAGGCATTCTTGCACAGTCTGATCCAGTCTGAGTTCTTGGGTTGAGAATTCTTGCTGTGTCTCTCCCTGGATGTGATGGGGATTTTGCAGATAGGTTCACTGGCATAAAATTGTTCACTGAGTCAGGATTATTCCTATGCAATCAAGTCAGCTATAGTAGTCACAGGCTAATCATTTCCAGTGATATCTATCAGGGGTAGTTGAGAAATAACATACCATGAGACCCTGCTTTGTATCTCCCTTTAGCATAGGGAAGAAATCCATGTTTATAGCATAGACATGATAATAACCCAAGTCTTGACACACAGTTAATGTGTACTAATTGCAATGCCTGTGTCTCCTCTACTGGTGGAACATTGCATGCAACAGTAATTTTACAGAATCAGTTCTCTAAAGCTCAGGGGGTTTGGACTGGGCAATTCCAGAGCAGGAAAGAGAAGAGAAAAAAGAAAAAATTGTTTTTTAAAAAAGTCCTCATGACTGTGGTATGGGAAGGAGGAAATAAAAGGGGGCCAAAGATACTATTGATGTTAAGGGTATGTTATTGTATATTAAAAGGGAAATAAAAGAGAAAACTGGGTACAAAATTGGTAATGAGAATGGGAATGGGAAAATATTCTATGATTGATATAAAATATTAGAGAAAATTAAAAGAAGACAAATGAAAAGGTGGAGGGAAAAGAAAAGAAAAATTGAGAATGAATAAAACACAGGAGAAAGAAGTCAGTCAAAGAGACACAGATAAATGTGGAGGGCCATAAAGGGACAAAGGAGAATTCCCTTACTCTCCCTAAACTATACTGGGAGAAAAAAGACAAGATAAAGAGAAGCAGACATACAGACACACTCATAGAAGAAAAAAAGGGTAAAATGAAATTTAAAAAGTGGGAGGGGATGTACAGAAGGAGGAAACAGCAAAGAATAAAAAGTAAATAAAAACTTTTAAAAAGTAAAATAAAAAATACAATCACAGAATAGTAAAAGAAAGTTTTATATTGCTTTGCCCATGTGGTACTTCTCCTCAGTTTAGGGGTAAGGAGCAGAGCTCAGGCCACGTTGTGTCTTCCAGCTCAGGGTGGAATCTAAAGTGGCACTCTGCCCCCAGAGTGGTGCTGGGTTATAGAGATCTGCCTACAGTGGGAACATGGCACCAGTGTGAGTTTTCAATCCCATGTAGCTCAGGTTGAACCTGGCTCCTGGTGAGAACTGAGTTAGTTTTTTTTGGTTTTTTTTTTCAGCCTCTGCCTCTCAGCCCCCCACTCCCCAGTCTGCTTTCCAATTGCCAGCTGCCTCCCATGACTGTCTTTTCCTTGTCCATTCTGGGAACTTGGCATGTGAAGCAGTTAAGGGACTGTTCTGGGACGCAGGTTCAACCACCCAGCCCTTCCCCCAGCTTCCCATCAGCTCACTATCCACAGGACTGTGGCCCCACCTGCTTGTATTGCGGTCACTCACCAACTGTTGACTAAGGAAGGTTGCTCCAGAAGCAACACCTTGCCTTCTTTCTGCTGGCTTCAAATGCAGAAGATTCTCCCAATCTTGATGCAGTTCTTCAGTTTTATGTGAGCAGAAAAATCGTTAGTTTCAGTTTGCCTTCCCAGTTGGCAGCTAGCCAGCAGCCATCAGCGGCACTGCATGGTCTCCCCTTGTTGGCATGATCTGTTTCTTCTGTATCATTTGATCCTATTTCCTTTTCCTTTCTCAGTTCCCTCATGGTTCCTGGGTAACCTCCACTCACTTTCAATCCTCTCCAAGCAATTGTTTTCCAGACTCTAGACACTTTTTCCTGGAGAACTGAGTTTCTGGTACTCACTGCTCTGCCATTTTGTGATCTCCCACAGTGGGCCTGCATTTTGATCATGACCCATCACATGAAGACAAGTGTGGCATTTACCACTATGGCATCATGGTGCCCAAAAAACTTTGGGTTTTGGAGTATTTTCAATGTTAGATTAGACCTCCTCAATCTATATTCTTTGATATCTTCAATAAGGCATAGCAAGAGAATGTATTAGTTTGCTAGGATTGCTGTAAACCACAGACTAGTGGTTAAACACCAGGAATTAACTTTCTTACAGTTCTGGATGCTGGAAGTCCAAGATGAAGGCAGGGCAGGTTTCTCCTGAGGTCTCTTTCCTTGGCTTGTGAATGACTGCCTTGTCACTGTGCCCTCACACAGCCTTGTCTCTGTACATGAGAATCCTTGTCGTCACTTCCTCATACAAAGATGCCAGTCATATTGGATTAAGACCCATATAACTGCATTTAACCTTAATTACCAGATAAAGCCATACCTATACATTAGCTGTAGTGGGGTTTTAGAGCTTCAAAATGTAAACTTGGAGGGGAGCAAAATTCAATCCGGAACACATACATTTGTGTGTGTGTGTCGGGGGGGTGCTCATTTGTTTTATTTAGTTGAGATAGGGTCTCACTATGTAGTTCATCCTGGCCTTGAACTATGTAGCCAAGGCTGGTCTTGAACTTGTGACAATCCTCCTGCCTCAGCCTCCCAAGTACTAAGATTACAAGCATGCACCATCACACCTGGTCACACACTTTAGTACAGTATAATTTTCACATAATAGACCTGATGAGGCAGTGAGTTAACTTGCTTTACAATTCTGTGTGCAAGATTAAAGGATGGGGCTGGCACTTAGTTACATTGCTAAGCAGAGTCCTGATTTTGGTACATTTTGGTACTTTAGAGTCCTGTAACTCCAAAAGATATTATTTTGGGAGATGTGTTAAGCAAACGTTTTAAAACTCTGAGGTCATCACTCCTTTCTGTAATCTCTCCAGTGCACTCAGAAATATCCAGCCCACCCACAAACTCTGTTTTCTTCACTCCAGCAGTTTCTAAATATCAAAGTAGCTTCCTGGTCTCCCCAAACTGTACCTTTAGTGTTAGGTATTAGGTGTAAGTAATAATTTATGTAACTCTTTGGCTATGAGCTACTAATATCCCAGAGATCATCATTATTTCAAATCTCACCATCTCTGATATCTAAGCTGGCATTCCTATTTTTTTAAAAGCATCTTTGTTTTTTTGCAGCCACTCTTGGTAAGGGTTCAATCTGAAAAAAAATCTACTATAGGTAATCTGAGCAGGAAATGATATAATATACTGATCTCATATTTTTAATGGAGGAGTAGGAGGGATCTACCTAGTAATCAGGAAACCACATTAATCTGTTAGTAGAGTTATAGTTGCTATTAATGAAGTTAAATGTGAGAAACCACTACAGAAGCCCATGTTACTCTGCTACTATTTCTGATGGAAGAAGAATTCTACCTCACTTCCTTCCAAATCCCATACGACTAACTTTCATTGACCTACGTTAAATAAGAATGTTGCCAGCAGAGGATTCCAAGAGATGTACCCCCAGGCTTTCAATCTATTATGTGGGGAGGTATCATGAAAGATTCTGAATGCCAAAAGACATACACTTGGCACACATCTGTGTCCAGGAATTAGTAGAGGATATCCTTCACGAACATGATGGATAAACAAAACAGGAAGATTTCATGAGTTTCTAAAAACTGATAATTCAAAACAAAAGATAGACGAGAACTTTTCAGAATGATGACAAAAAGAACTCCAAGGATGGCTGCTGTGTTAGCTTCCCAAGAAATGACTGCTCCAATTTACAAGAGGATGAAGGAATTCAGGAAAAAATTCAAGAAAAAGAAACTGACAGAATAGTGATATAGTACTGAGATGATTTTTCCAGTTCTGTTGCAAAAATAAGAAAAAAATTAGGAATAAACAAATGTATATAAAATCCAAATGGAGAAAAAGGCAATGATTAATTCCAGAAAAAATAAACCAAAAATTATACTACTTGGCTTAGTGATAATATTTATGGCCATAGCACTAAAATCACTAAATCTTAATTTAGCCAAACTTTTATTATTCTTCTTTATGGTTGAGTAGTACTCTACTGTATTAAAAAAAAAACATCTTTCTTTATCCATTCATTGGTTTTTGAGCTTTTGGGTTGCTTTCAACATTTAGCTATTAAAAACTGTGCTGCTGTAAACATAGGTGCACATGTATCACTGCAGGATAATGCTTTTAATTCTTTTAGGAAGATATCAAGAAGGGAAATAGCTGGGTCAAATGAGACCTCTACTCCTAATTCTTTGAGGAATCTCCACACTGATTTCTATGGTGGTTACATCAGTCTACACTTTCACCAACAGTGGAGAAGTGTGTGTTTTTCCCCCACAGTTCCTCCAGCACTTATTATTGGTTGATTTCTTGAAAATAGCCATTCTCTCCAAAGTGATATGAAATCTCAGTATTGTTTTTAATTTGCATCTCTCAAATCACTAGTGATGTTGAACATCTTTTCATATTATTTGCTGTTTGTACTTCTTCAGTTGAGAAGTGTGTATTCATCTTAGATGCCCATTTTTGAATTGAGTTTTCTAGGTAAATGGATGCACCTTGATACCATACTCTTAAGTGAAATAGATCAGACACACATGTAAATATCACATTGTCTCTCTGGTGTGAGAAACTGGATGTATAAATAAGAACCAAAATGTGTAACAAATACTGTGAAATAGGAAGAAGTTATTCAAAAGGAAAGGGGAACTAGGGAGGGGTGAGGGGGGGAAAGGAAAGAATAGAAAACAAAAAAATGAGAAAAGAAGGATAAAATGGAAACAAAGCTTTAAAATAAGAAAGGGAAGAGGGGTTGAAGGGAGAGGAGAGGAATGAAAAATAAAAAAGAAGAATCAAGGTATATCGTGTACAGATATAAATTCCCTATGATGAATGTGATCGTTACGTAGATCTAAATTGTTACTAGTAAACAATATAAAAACTTTTATTATAATTATGTTTAAAAAAGTAAACACAAGTTAAGATAGTTCTTTAACAAAGTTAAATTTTCACCTGCTGTATTGAGGTATAGGTTAGTTTAAAAATTCATAAATCTATAAATAGCAATATAATCATTTTTGTGATCAATATCAAAATAAGTAGCTAAGAGATATAAAAATGGTTGCTTCTAGTACATGTTTGGTGGAGATGGGAAGGAATAGAAGAGTTCTGCCATATTTTGTTGTTATCAGCAATGAGAATTCGTTGAGTATTAAAACTGTTTACATGTATTAAGTAGATAAAACACAATAATTATATTTAAAAGACTGAATGTAAGGTGAGGAAATAAAGATACAAGCACAGTGCTTCTCAAACTTGCATGTACATATAGACCACCTGGAGAACTTGTGAAAATATACCTGTTACTTCAGTAGATCTGGGGTAGAATCTGAAATTCTGTATATTTCTTTCATGCTCCCAAGTGGTACCAGTGCTGCTGGTTACATATTTTCAGTAGCAAAGTTGTATCTTGTTTTTTTGTCTTAGAGAAAAATGAAAAGTAAAGTAGAGGGATACCAAAGATTAAAGTGGAAATTTAATTGTGAGAGGTCTTATGGTACAGTCATTATTTTCACTTTTGTACCTGAAAATCTATTCATTAAAGCTTGAGCCAGGGATATAGCTTAGTGGTACAGCACCTGCCCAGCAAGCATGAAGTCCTGAGTTCAATTCCTGATACCAAAAAAAAAAATATTAAGGCCTAATTCATAAGTCCATAAAACTTTTGCTCCCTCTCAGTTCTAAGCCATAATAATTATTCACGACTATGTTGGGGGGAGTGGCTCCCAGAAAACTCTATAGAGCAGTACGTGTCTCACTGTGTAGTTGTAGTCATTCTGATCCTTAGATGTGAATACACAAATCATATTTGCTTAAACTTGTATAATCTTTGAATTTAACATAGATAGTAGAAACATCAACATTTAAACTAATGAAGAAACAAATTGCTGGTGACACAATAACAAATTACGGTTACTAGAAGTGTTTAAATCACTGGTACATGCTCATTGGTGACATCATAAAAGGTATTTCTTTGTCAGAAGTTCATGACCATATAAATCTCCCCTAAGTTTCCATGATTTCAGACCCTAGATACCATGAAATAGTAGTAATATTTCCAAAGAATATATATTATGCTTTTGTTCATTTATTTTGAGGAATACTTTTGTATATTAACATATCCAGTGACAGTTAATTCTATAAGAAAAAAAGATTTACTAGTAATAGGCTTAGGAAACTATACCAAATTTCTTTTTAACCAGGTTTTAGAACACATGATGCCAACTCACAGGAAGAGCTTGCTTCTTGTTGACTTCTTGCTCTCCTCCCCCACAGTCCATGAATGGTGCCAACTCATGGGAAAAGGCTGGCCTGTGGCTCTCCCCACAGCAGCCCACACGTGGCACATCATTCTTTAGCAGAGGTGGAGACAAGGCATATTTGCACTGCATGCCAAGGAATTGTGCCTGCTTTCAAATGAGCAAATACCATTTAATTAAATATGAAAATGTAGTATCTTGTTAGTGAGAGGTCACAAAACAAATATGTACCAAATGAAACTAATTTTGCAGAAATAGTATGTGTAAATATATGCATTTAAAAAGACTAAACAAATGCCATGATCTAAATAATAATTATCTTTGAATGAAGAAATTACAGATATTTTAAACTACCCTTCTTGCTTGTCTGTATTTTTATACTAAGTAGAAATAATTTTTCATATTATAAGATCCCATAGGTGTGGAAATACATAAGGAAAATAGTCAAAAACAGAAGGATTTAGAAAGTAAAATTTAACAACTGTTAAGTGCTTCATGTGTACATTATTTAATAATCAAAACAACCTTAAAAAGGAAGCGCTATATTCACACATGACTAAGGAGGAAATTCAGACTAAATAAGTGAGCTTGTTCAATTGCGCAACGTTTTA
>RJWM01033759.1:0-20294 GCA_004363535.1 Dasyprocta punctata
CTTCTCTCCTTCTCCTTCTCTCCTTCTTCTTCTCTCCTGCTCCTTCTCTCCTTCTCCTTCTCCTTCTCTCCTTCTTCTTCTCTCCTGCTCCTTCTCTCCTTCTCCTTCTCCTTCTCTCCTTCTCCTTCTCCTTCTCTCCTTCTCTCCTTCTCCTTCTCTCCTTCTTCTTCTCTCCTTCTCTCCTTCTTCTTCTTCTCTCCTGCTCCTTCTCTCCTCCTTCTCTCCTTCTCTCCTTCTCCTTCTCTCCTTCTCCTTCTCTCCTTCTTCTTCTCTCCTTCTCCTTCTCCTTCTCTCCTTCTCCTTCTCTCCTTCTCCTTCTCTCCTTCTCCTTCTCTCCTTCTCCTTCTCTCCTTCTCCTTCTCTCCTTCTCCTTCTCCTTCTCCTTCTCCTCCTTCCAGCACCAGGGATCAAACGCACAACCTCACACCTGCCAGACAGGTACTTAAGCCACTGAGCCAAACTCCCGGCCTAGAATTTTTCTTCTTTATTCCCTGGGCCAAAACCTGAGGGTTTCTTTTGGAATTTTCTCTGTACCTAGTGTCCTCTTTCTGCTTTGGTTTCCTTGAATCTAGGACAGGGTATTCTGGAGGAAGAGCAGGAAACTCGTTATTGGCTTGCAATAGGACAGAAAGTGTGGAGTGGCTTATTCCCTCTTACCTAGAACTAGATACTGCTGTATTCAACATGATTATTTATCATGGCTTGCTTGGAAAAAAATTCATGGTGAAGAAATTTTCCAGGAGAACATTCATGCATTAAAACATTTAAGAACATTATTATTATTATTATTATTATTATTATTAATTTTTGTTTTTTTGTGACAGAATCTTACTAACCATGCTGGGCTCCAACTTGCTGTGTCACCAAGGCTGGTGTTGAACTCATGATTTTCTTGCTTCAGCCTCCCAAGTGCTGGGGCTACAAGCATGTGCCACTCTGCTCAGCTGAAGTAATGGTTTTTTAATCATAAAGGTGAGATATTAATAATTCTTTTTGCAATAGTTAATATAGATCAGTTAAGTAGTTTTCTTAATAAAACTCTTCCATTTCAGTTTCCTTTCCTTGTTTCACAGGCTGAATATTCATGTCCTCTATGTCCTCCCATCTCTCCCGATTTGTGTGTTGGAATCCTAACCCTTATTGTGGATAGTATCAGGAGAGGGACTTTAGCGAGTTTATTAGGTCTTAAGGTGGAGTCCTCATGAACGACATCATGCCAACTGGGCACAGTGGCTCATACTTGTAGTCCCAGCACTTGCAAGGCTGAAGCAGGAGAATCATCATGAATTTGAGGCCAGCCTAGGCTATGCAGTGAGTTCAAGTCCACTTGAACTGCATAGTGAGTTCCTATCTCAAAAAACTAAACTAAACTAAACTAAACTAAACTAAACTAAACTAAACTAAACGGGAACCCAGAGAGCTCTCTTGCTTTTTTTCTGCCACATAAGACTCTGCAACCCAAAAGAGGAACCTCACTAGAATCTGCCCAGGTTGGAACCCAGATGTAGGACTTCCAGCCTCCAGAATTGTGAGGAAATAAATTTCTATTGCTCATAAACCACCCAGTCCATAGGACATTGTTATCACAACCCAAATGGACAAAGACAACTTCCTGGAAGTTAGTACTTTAAACAGTGTGTTTTTCTCTCTCTACCTCTTATGTCTCATTTACCCTACCTTTATCTGAGTCATTGTATTTTATGGTTTTGATTTGCTTCCACTTATTGGGCTATTCTTCTGTTTAGATATCCAGATTTTTTAGATAAAAAGCATGCTTTCTTAAAAGGATTTTAACATTTTTGTTATAAATGTTCCCTGCACCTGCAGCTTCATTGTTGTTTGGTTCTATGAATTTTAGTAGTATGTGTCAAAACTCTTAATTTGATCACCACAAGCTCATGTATTGTGTTTCCAAGGGCCAAACCACGGTCAAAATGTTGCTAAGTCAACTGTCAATTCTTTGTGCTCAAAAGCAATACACTAAATTGAATGTTTTTGGAAATCACTTTTAATCGAATTCCAATCGCTTTCCCAAGGGTATAATTACAATAATTGGCTCAGTCCACAGATACACAGGAAAAAAGTGTTTAGAATTATGTAGCTTCACTGATAGCATTGATCTTTATACAAAATTTTTTTTTCTTTTGGCCATACTATAAATCTTCTTGTAAGATTCTCACCTTATATAATGGCTCTGTTTCTTGGATTATTGAGAATGTATTGTATTTCGACTACAATTTTGGTGTTCCCTAGAATCCCACACATGAAGTACTTAACATGTTTTGAAAAATGTCACATGGTAGATTGAGCCATAAATTCACCTTTGCCAAAGTCCAGTGAAGTGACAGGGGATGAATAAAAGAGTATAACCTATGATAACAGAGAGAAAAAAAGAGGAGACAAATGGCAGGGCTGAAAAGTCAAAGATATCTGGGAAAGCAAGTGAAAGAAGGGCAACTACTTGGTTCCTGAAAATCACAAAAGAAGAGGATATACATAGAAGAGAAACACAGGTTTGTTGAATGGAAGCCCAGAAAATTTGGGGCAATAAAAGCATAGTGGGAGGGCAGGCAGGACTGACAATCTTTTAAATGAATGTGTCTTCCTTCTTCTCTTTCTTTAGATCTTTAGATCTTCAACTCACATGGACTGAGGTTCCTCCTCCACTAACACTGTCCCCCACCCCAGACCATAGAGTCACCTCCTGGAAATACTGAACAAGAGGCTTGGAAGTCAAATGCCACGAGGAGCTTGGGGTGGGATGAGGTGATGCACTGAAAAGTGGGAAAGTGGGAAAAAACTTGACTGTTGTGGATGGGTGTCATCTCAGAGTGCTGGGAGGTTGAGGCGAAAGGTTGCAAGTTCAAGCGCAGCCTGGGCAATTTAGCAACTTAGCAAGACTGTCATACACACACACACACACAAATTATAAAAGGCTGGGGATGTAGTTTAGTGTGAATTTCAGGCCCTCTTTCCAACCCCAAATACTACCCCTCCACACAAATGAAATAAAGTAGTAGAATAAAACAAAGCTTGGCTGCTGCAGAAGGGCCCCTCTAGTCTTTCTCCTCCTCTTCCACAGAACACTGTCTCCTGGGGTTATGCTCCCTGAGCAGGATATTGCCCAGCTGGTCTCTGAAGAAAGTGACTGTCTCCTGAAAGCTTTACAGATTCTGACAATAGGGTTCTCCCAACAGAATGACAAAGCTTGTAATCAGTGTATGTGCCCAGTACGTAGAGGTTTCAATTATCTTTTCAATGCCTTGTTCTTAAGTATAAAAAATCAGCAAGCAATTCTGACACATTTGGAAAAAGTCTCCAACATCAAAGCAGAGGACTCCCAAAACGCACCAAGAAAGAACAACATGAGCGGTTCGGCAAACAGAAGATAATATCGAAACCCCCACATACCATAATGGCCTCCAGGAGATTAGCTATTACATGAAAGAAATAAGAACAAGGGTTATAAAGAGAAAGTGTTCTCAGAATAATTCAATCTGATGTTACACATGAAAAATATCAATAGAAGCGGGTGTGGGGGTGCACGCCTGAAATCCCAGCACTTGGGAGGCTAAGGCAGGAGGATTGCCGTGAGTCTGAAGCCAGCCTGAACTACACAATGAGCTCAAGGTGAGCCTGACTGTTACAGCAATTTCAGATTTTACCAAATGTTACAGTAAAATCAGATTCACCAGTGACACAGCATACTATTGAGAGGCACTCAGGAGAAGTGGAGAGATCTCTTTATTTTTCTAGTAGGCCCAGAGAAGTTTAGCACTCCAAAATCTGAGCCCCAAATCTGGGTCAGGGAAATTGGTATGTAGAGTTTGAGGTGGGAAAGGGTGAGTCAAATAAAGGCAGGTACTTAAAGGCCACAAGTTTACAACTTTGAATATCTGGATGGCCTCTTCGGGCAGGGGAGTCAGGTAACATGGGGCTATGCAGCAGCTCACAGGGGAATAAGGGAGGGACAAAGCAAGGTATGTGTGAGGAATGAGGTCTCATCCTGGGGAAGTGATTTCACCCTTTTCATTTCTTATTGCGTGAATCTGAGTTTTTTCTTATCTTTTGATAAGGTTGGCTGGGGTTTATCAATTTTATTTATTCTTTCAATGAACCAACTCTTCGATTCATTAATTCTTTTTATTGTTTTCTTAGTTTCAATTGCATTAATTTCTGCTCTGATCTGGTTTCTGCTCTGATTGATAATTTCCTCCTTTCTTTGGGCTTTGGACTTCACTTGCTCTTCTTTTTCTAGAAGTTTGAGGTGCAGCATTAGGTTGTTTATGTGTGTTCTTTCCATTTTTCTGACGTGGGAGTTTAGTGCTATAAATTTCCCTTTGAGGACTGCTTTCATTGTGTCCCACAGGTTCCGGTAATTTGTATTTGCAATTTCATTCAACTGTAGATATTGTTCAATTTCTTCTTTAATTTCTTCTGTGATCCATTGATTGTTTAAGAGTATTATTTAATTTCCACGTGTTTATGGGGTTCTTGTGGGTTTTTTGGTCATTCATTTCCAATTTTACTGCGCTATGGTCAGATAATATGCATGGAATTATTTCAGTTCCTTTGCATGTACCTAAGCATGTTCTGTGGACTAGTATATGATTTATTTTAGAGAATGACCCATGTGCCGCTGAGAAGAATGTGGATTCTGATGTTGATGGGTGGAGCACTCAGTACACATCTACTAGGTCCATTTGTTCACAAGTTTGATTCAGTTCTGTTATTTCTTTGCTGATTTTTTTTTTTGCTTGGTTGATCTGTCTCTCTGTGACAGTGGAGTGTTAAGGTTCCCTGTTATAACTGTATTATTGTTTATTTGGTTTTTCATGTCTATTAAGATTTGTCTTACATAGTTGGGTGCTCCCATATTTGGTGCACATATATTTATGATTGTAATCTCTTCCTCTTGAAGTTTTCCCCTAACAAGTATGTAGTGACCTTCTTTATCTCTTTTGATCATTTTTGGTTTGAAGTTTGTATTGTCTGCAAACAAAATAGGTACCCCTGCTTTTTTCTGGGTTCCTGTTGCATGGAGTATTGTTTCCATCCTTTGATTTTTTGTCTGTGAGTTTCCTTTTGAGTGAAATGTGTTTCTTGTACACAGCATATTGTTGGATTTTGTTTCTTAACCCACTCTGCCAGTCTGTTTCTTTTTATTGGTGAGTTGAGACCATTTACATCGATTGATATAACTGATATGTACTGACTCATCCCTGTGATGATATCTTTCTTTCTTTTTTTTTTTTCTGTTGGTACCAGAGATCAAACTCACAGCCTCATGCCTGCCAACCAGGTGCTTAAGCCACTGAGCCAAACTCCTGGAGCTATTTTTTTTTTTTTTTTTTTTGAGACAGGGTTGCTCTATGTAGTTCAGACCAGCCTTGCTCACATTGTAGCCCAAGCTGGCCTCAAACTCACAATGCTCCACCTACCTCAGCCTCCCAAGTGCTGGGATTAAAGACGTGTGCTACCACACCTGGCTCTAGTCATGATATCTTTCTGTTGTTGGTTTCCTACATTTTCTGTTTAATTGTTTGCCCTTCTTAGTGATTTCCTTTTGTTGTTGTTCTTAAGATTGTAGCTATCTTTGTCTCTTTCTAGAGTGTCTTTCAGTATTCTTTGTAGTGTTGGTTTGATGGCCATAAATTTCTTCAGTTGTTCTTTGTCATGGAAGAATCTTATTTCTCCATCAATTTTTAAAGATAGTGTTGCAGGATACATCAATCTGGGCTGAAAGTTGTTTTCTTTCAGGATTTTAAATACTTCACTCCAAGTTCTTCTTGACTTGAAGGTTGGTGTTGAGAAGTCTACTGTGATTCTGATAGACTTTCTTTCATAGGTGATCGGTTTCTTTTCTCTGACACCTTTTAGTATTTTGTTCTTGTGCTGTATTTCTTTTTTTTTTTTTTTTTTTTTTTTGCGGCATCGGGGATCGAACTCACAGCCTCACACCTGGCAGACAGGCACTTAAGCTGCTGAGCCAAACTCCTGGTCCTGGTTTTTTGAGGCAGGGTCGCACTATGTAGCTCAGGTCGGCCTTGCGCTCACGTTGTAGCCCAAGCCGGCTTGTGCTGTATTTCTGATACCCTAATTATTATATATCTTTATGATGGTTTATTTTGGTTATGGTTAATTGGGGTTCTGTATGCATCACTTACCTGTATATCAGATTCTCTTCCCATGTTTGGAAAATTTTTTGCTATTATTTCTACAAATAGTCTTCACAGGTCATTAGTATTGACCCCTGCTTTTTCATTGATGCCTATTAATCTTATATTATTTCTCTTGGCATCATCTTGCAGCTGTTGAGTTGTTTCCTGATCCCTTGTTATTTTTAAGAGATCTTTTCTTTTGTGATCATAAGCTTCCATGCTATCTTCAAGGTCTGAGATTCTATCTTCAGCTTCATTCAAGCGGTTTTGCCAACGTTCCATGGAATTTTTCATTTCCTGAATTTCCCTTTGAAATTTCAGGCATTCTATTTGTGTCTTATACTGTTCATTCAAAGTTTCCATCATTTTCTTATGTTCTTCTATTTTTTTATCTTGATCTTCTTTAGATACACTCAGCATTTCATTCATAATAATTGTCATTTCATTTTTTAGCTGAGAGATTATTTCTGATTTGAGTTTCTCTATAGCTTCATGTAGTTGTTTCTTTACTTCATTTGCTATCATTTCAGAAAGTTCAGTTGTATAATTCCCAGTGTCTTCCATTTTGGTGTCCCTTGGGTTTGTTCTCAGTGGGCTGGGGGATTGAGACTGTCCCTTGGTCTTTCATTTTGTCATTTTCTTCTGGGACCTGTGTGCTGGGCAGGCAACCTCCCAATGGATTGCACTGGAACACTGTGCTAGGTAGAGCTTCAATCCTCCAATATCCCCATGACTAGCTGGGTCACACCCCTAAACTATGGCACTGGATCCTTGTGCTCTGTGAGGCTGGCCACATGTTCCCCTGATGTACTTTGTTGGGTTGCTCTGGGAAACTAGGTTGGACAAAGTTTGTATCCTCCCTGTAGCTAGCAGGGTCACACCCCTGGAGATTGTTACAGAGGCCTAGAACCTGGCTGTGTAGCATTCAGAACCTCTGCAACCCAGATGGCTAGCAGAGACACATCCCTGGGGTGTGTCACTGGAACTGCTGCTTTACTGGGTGAGGGTTGGAAACCCCAGGACCCAGGCAGCTAGGCAGAGCACACTCCAGAGTGTGGCACCACCAGGACCTTGAGTCTGGCTGTGAGTTCAGAGCCTCTGGAGCATGGGGCAAGCCTCAATATGCCCCCGGCATAAGGTGCCTGTGCCTTGCTCCTCACTGGGCAGAGTTTGCAACCTCTAGGACCTGCTGCATGGCCCCACCCCTCCACAATGGAGTTCACACCTTGTATTCTAATGGGCAGAGCTCAAATTTTCCAAGGCCCTGCAGCTACACTTGCTGCTCCCTGATGAGCGGCTCTGGGGCTCTGGGCTGGGCTGGGCTCGGTACCTCTGTGTCCTGTGAGGCTGGCTGGGCATTGCCCTGATGGATTGTGCTGGGACGCTGGGCTGTGCAGAGTACAATCCTCTGTGCAGCTAGTGAGTGCTCACTTCTGGAGTGTGTTGCTGGACCTACCACCTCACTGCGTGGGTGTCAGAATCCCTGGTACCCAGGCAGCTAGACGGAGTGCATCCCAGAATGTGGCACCACCAGGACCTTGGGTCTGGCTATGAGGAGCACACACGAGGTTTTTGTTTCCAGATCTGAGTTTTGGTAATTCAGAAGGTCCCCAGGAGGAAGCCATCAGGATGAGGGGACTCCTTAGGAGAGGCTAAGTCTCCAGCACTCCAATCGCTTCTTTTTCTGTTGCTTCCTGAGATGGGCAAGTGCTGAAGAGGATGCTATGGCTAGCGCCACCACAGGGGTAGTTCTTAATGCCCATGGAAAATGGAACTCCCTGAAGATACCAAATTCTGCAGCTGCGCAAGTCCCTTACATAAAATGGCACAATATTTACATATAATTGCTACATCTTTTGTATACACTGAATCACTCTAGATGACTTATAATACCTAATAAAACATAAATTACATGTAAATCATGGATGATTTCTTAAGTCCATCATTTCATTCCATGCTTGTCTCCTGTGCCTAAGCTTCACAGGCATTTCAAACTCAGTGCACCTACAACTCAACTCACCTCTTTTCACTACCTCTTGTGATTAGCAACACCCAGTGAGGACTCAAGCTGGAACCCTGAGGCAGGGCCTTTCTTGATGTCTCTCTGTCCATGGAGACACCCTGCCCACGTTTAATCACTACTATATCATTGAATCAGTTCCCCCTTCCAATCAACTCTATCTTCTTATTTTTCAATGTGTATTAGTACATGTGTGCAGTACTTTGTGATTACATTCCTTGTGGAAAGTTGGTGTGTGCACGTAAAACATTTTAATCTTTTTTCATTTCCTTCTTCTTCCCCCCTCCTCCTCCTTCCATCTCTTGGACCCATCCCATTTGCAAAAGATCTATTTCCTTGTTCACTATTATCTATCTATTATTTTGCTCTTTTATTTATTCATTGGATTTATCATATAAAAGAAACCAGGCAATATTTAAGCTTGTCTGGCTGATTTATTTAACCTAACATTATGGTCTCAAGGCACATCCATTTTCCTACTCATGACTCAGGTTTATCTTTTTTTTTTTTTTTTTTTGTGGCACCTGGGATCAAACTCACAGCCTCACGCCTGCCAGACAGGCACTTAAGCCACTGAGCCAAACTCCCAGCCCTAGTTTTTTTGAGTCAGGGTCGCACTATGTAGCTCAGGCCAGCCTTGCGCTTGTGTTGTAGCCCAAGCCGTCCTTGGACTCACAACACTCCACCTACGTCAGTCTCCCGAGTGCTGGGATTAAAGGTGTGTGCCACCACGCCTGGCTTGACTCAGGTTTATCTTTATGGCAGAGTGGTACTTTGTCGTGTATAAATACCATATCATTGTTATCATTCATATGTCTTATGATTTCTCTTCAGCTCTTCTGTCCCCAAGTCATCACATCTGAGTGACTCCCTGCCCAAATCTTTTCTAGTTCAAATTTATTATCCCACCCTGTTACTGGAATGAGTTTTCTAAAAATTCCATTCTTTATATGCTCTCTTACAAATCCTGGTTCTGGTAGAATTCTCTAGACTGCCTAATTAAAATGCAAAATCCAGGACTCCAGATTCTGACTCAGTAGATGAGCTTCAGACTTAGGAGTTTGATGCTTGATATAGAGATCATCCATGACCCATGGGATCAGCCTGCTGGTCAGGTTGGATGCAGTTATTTTCTAGGGCTTCATGCATTTCCATTTGCTGCACTTACCACATGGAATACCCTTCCCACTTTCCCTGTCCATACCCCTAGCTCTATTTGGCCTTGCATCTCTCCCTTTCAGGATGTCACTTATGATTGCTGTCCTCTGGAAGGCCCCACCATCCTTTCAAAGCTAAGTGGGTAGTGGGTGAACTCTCTTCCTTTGCACATACTGAAGAACTTATGCTATCATTCCTGGAGCACATATTAGAGCTACTGCTTCTAATATGGACTGAAGAGCTCTTTATGGGCTTGCTTTGGTAAATCTCCTCATCTTGGCATTTTCAAAGGAATAGCAGTGCTGTGTCAGCACTGTTAAAGAAGAAGCCTATCTGGCTTCTGACAGTACAGATGCCACAGATAGAGCATGCCGAACGCATTGTCCTTCCTTTCAGCACAGTGACAGTGAATTTCCCTTAAACCTACTGTACGTCATGTTGGCTGCTCTCAGGAACAAGCATGAGAACATTCCAATAAATGTCTGGACTTGAGCCCAGAATTAACCAGCTTTCTTTCTTTCTTTTCTTTTTTCTTTCTTTCTTTCTTTCTTTCTTTCTTTCTTTTTTTTTTTTTTTGAGGCAGGGTCTCACTATGTAGTGCAAGCTGGCCTTGAACTCACTTATGTAACTTGGGCTGGCCTAGAGCTCAGGGTGATCCTCCTGCCTCAACTTCCCAAGTCCTGGGATTACAGGTGTGTGCCACATGATCAGTTCTCAGAATTAACTAACTTTCAACAAGAATATTTCAGGAGAAAAATCTAATTTTAGTTACTGAGTAGATGATGAGTGTCAGTTGCTTTTCTCATTGTTGAGACAAAACACCCAACATCCAAAATTAGAGGAAGAAAAGTTTATTTCAGCTAGTTGTTTATACCTGGTTCCAAGGCAGGGTAGCATGACAAAGGGGCATCACAGAGAAGAAACAGTTCATGGCAGGCAGAAGGCACCAAGACAGCAAGTAGCAAGTAACAAGCAACAAGCAGCAAGCAGCAACCCTTTTTCTGTCCCTTGTATCCTATCCAGACTACCTACCCTTAGGGCAGATAACTTTAATTGTAGCATCACACCATGAATCAATCCTAGCATCAATCCTTGATCCTAGCATCACACGCCCTAGATCCAGCCACCTCCAAAAAACTCCATGTATGACTGCATGAGGCTTTGAGGAAACATCTAGATACAAGTCATAACAATGAATTTCTTTGTAAGTACCTCACTGGCTAGCATGGGACACAGCTCACATTAGATAGAAATCAAACATGGGTTAGTTCTGAAGCAAGAATAAAACAAAAGTTTATTATAGGAAAGAAACACAGCTCAGTGAGCTATACTATCTTTTACTAAAAAGACAGTAAAGTTGGTTATTCCACAGACAAAGCAGCACCCAACAAAGGGTACATTTCACTTTTATGGAGTCTCAAAAGAATGCCCTTCCTTTCCTTTCTTTCCTTCATTCTTTGTTCCTTCCTTCCTTTTTCCTTCCTTCCTTCTTTCTTTTCTTCTTCCTTCTGTCTTTTGTACTAGGGATTGAACCCAGGGCCTTCTCACTGAGCTACATCCCTGGCCTTTATAAAATTTTTTATTTTGAGACACAACCTCACTAAATCATTGGGTTATCTAAGCTGGGTTTGAACTTGTGATTTTTTGCCTCAGCCTCCCAGAGTTCTGGGATTATAGGAGTGTCGCCATGCTTATTTATGTTTTGTTTCATTGTGGTTTTTAGGAAGGGACAGAGCTCTTTTGACAGGGTAGAATTTAGCTACTGAACAGGAGTGAGTCTGTGCATGGCCCAAAATGTGCTCAGAAATGTGTTATAGTCCCCTGTGGGTGGAGATCTTAGAGTGGAAATGTTCTACAATGAGGTTAAATGAAACCTGGAGCCAAATTTCAGTCAGACCCACGGTCATCTTTACTTACACCAGTCATCTCGTTTAGTTTGCCTGCACCTCTCACCTTCTGTATCCAGGACGACTCTCTGCTTAAGTGACAGCCCAATTCACTTTGTCCCTCTCATCACAAGTTGCACTGACCTTGTGTTCTCTCAAACTGCCTCATTGCTCCTTGTCTCAGATATATTTTTAAATTTCTTTATTTTGCCATAACATTTAATAAAGATGATAAGGAGATCCCAAATCATGTGTTCTCTGTGTTGTAGCTTTTCATCAGAAGAAGAGAGCATGCCTGACAATAGCTAAAGCGATTGGTGATCGTGTGAAAACCATGATCCATTTTGAGATTCAGAGAACACTGCTGAACTAAAGCCCAGTTGCACAGCGACCAGAAAAACAGGTATAACTGAATAATTACTACAGAACAGGCCAAATGGCACCCATGCTTAGAATGTCCAGGTTTGGAATAATTTTCCATCAAACCTAATTTTTGAATTGTTTTATTCTTCCCCCTCACTCCCAATAAACCAGGGAAGTATAGGACTGGGGGCACAGCTCAGTGGCACAAGTGCCTGTCTGGCAAGCACAAGGTCGTGAGTTTGATCCCTGGTACCAAAAAACCAAAACCAAAAACAAACAAAAACACCAGGGGAATATTGTGTATACTTTAATTCCTACTTTCCAGTATTTATTATCAATATATTTTGTACACTCCTACCCGGCAGTGTATCTGGATTCAGCACTCTTGAATCTTGACAGTTGAGCTGTTATATAGAGTTTAAAAGTCAGAGAGCCTTCAATTGATATTGCACTCCAGGCAACACACAGAATATTGTTTTGCACATGCTACATTAGCTGGAGAGAGCTTTAAGTATGTTGGACTTTAATGAGAGAGAGAGAGAGAGAGAAAAAAACCAATAAACAGAGGAAAGGGAACAACTAAATCCACCATCAAGATTTTATGGAAAACATTTTCTATTCTGATTTGATTTGGTTTATTGCACCAAATGCACCACATCTCAATCATATTTTGTTCAAATAAGATTCAGAAAGTATGTTTTAATGGATGATGATCCCATGTTTTCTAGAGCATTCTTTTTTTTTTTTTTTTTTTTTTTGGTGGTGAGTATTGAACCTAGGGTTTTCAGGCTGAGCTACATCCCAGCCCTTTTTCATTCTTTATTTTTAGAGAGAGTCTCATTAAGTTACCTATTTTCCAGATTTGGCTCCTACTTGTGAACTTGCGGTCCTTCTACCTAAGTTTTCCAGAATGCTCAGATTACAAATGTGCACCCATGTTCGACTTTCAGAACATTCTGGTTGATTTGTCCAATGAATCATTGGCACTTAACACTCATATTGATGGTCTTTATAGATGTAGCATATTTTTGTGACCCATACTGTTATTATTATTCTGTCCAACAAATGCATCGGAAATGTTTAGCATCAGATCAGATAGCTGAGTTATACAATAACAAAAATGTATGCATGAGTTCATTCATATGATGCTGAACACTGATTGGCAGGCATGTCTTTTCAGTGTGCTTTTGGTGCTGTGTTTCTACCTTCAGTACCCTATTTCCTTGGAGTTTTAGAGCCTAGAATCTCAGTGCTAAATTTAGCAATCCCAAGTCTATCATCATGT
The DNA here is from genome assembly GCA_004363535.1 of Dasyprocta punctata. NCBI lineage: Eukaryota > Metazoa > Chordata > Mammalia > Rodentia > Dasyproctidae > Dasyprocta > Dasyprocta punctata. Next base: position 12,874 of record RJWM01033759.1, read on the forward strand.
TACCTCTCCTGGGGCTGCTCTCTCCCAAGGCACCCAATCACTCCAACATAATCTCCCTCTCTTTGACTTCCCATTTCCACAAGAAGGTGCAAGAAAATAAACTGTATTCTCTCTCATATGCTGTTTCACACTTCTGTACTTTTGCCTCAGAAAAGCAGGGAGAAAGAGCTATCGGTCATTTTGTGGGAGGGGCCTATACATTCCCTCATACTTTGAAAAAGATCATTAAAACCAGGCAAGCAAATATTCAGCTTCTCTTGCAAAATACTTGACTTTGTTCATGCAGACATGGTTCTGTCAATGAAAGATGATTAAAGTGCTTATGAGAGCATATCTACTCTCTCTAACCTTCAAATTAGCTTACCTTCTTTTTGGCAGGAATATCTTGATCTAGGGATCAGAAAGAACCTTGTATGCAGTTACCTAGCAACATGCTTTAAATTATAATAAGGTTAAGTAAATTTGCTCAGAATCCAAAGTATATCAGAAACAGACACCTGACTAGGATTAACCAAAATCCATTAATATAAAAGCCCCACACATCATTTGCTTTCTTAGGTATAAATACATATGATGTTTTAGAGAAGATGAATACTTCCATTTTTTTTTTTTTAGTGTTGACTATATATTAAACCCTTTGTATAATTGACTGTTTTTTTTTTTTTTTTTTTTTGGTAACAGGGATTGAACTCACAACCTCATGCTTGCCAAGCAGGTGCTTGTGCTGCTGAGCTAAATCCCCTGCCCCTGTATTTGTCTTTTTCTCCTTGAATTTGAACTGTCTAGTGTTTCCTTGATCCTTCCTCTTCACATACATCTACCTAATGTCAGTATCCGGTTCTACACATCTCTGATGCTGATTTACTATTCCATGCTTGGCTTCACTTCCTCTGGCCCATGCTACTGTCACTTCTCACTTAGCGTGGTATTCTCTGTACCTTTAACTTGAATAGGATGTTTACTTTTTAAAAAATCAGTCCATAGGTTGGAGACGTAGTTCAGTGGTGGAACAATGTGAGGGCTCTGGGTTTGATCTCTAGCACTGCCAAAGCCAAAGTAAAAACAAAAAGAAAAACAAAACCCAGCCTACAAAGATAAAATGAAAACTATTCTAATTTAGTTTAGATTTTTCTGTCTGTTTTTACTTCTCTGTGCATTTGACTTCCATCTGAAACATACTTCTCAGTTTTCTTTCTTTCTTTTTCTTTCTTTCTTTCTTTCTTTTCTTCTTTTTTGGAGACAAGTTCTCCCTATTTAGTTCAGGCTGCCTTTGAACTCACTGTGTAGCTCAGTGCAGGCCTCAAACTTGTGGTAATCCTCCTGTATCAGCCTCCCATGTGCTAGGATAACAGGCATGCATCACCATACTTGGCACTTCTCAGATTTCTAAAGATCAGAGTTAAGATGGTTGTGCAGCCAGGAGATCAAATGGAATAGAGTTGGAAAGTGTCATTAAGAGATTTGTAGTACTGTTGGTTTGAATGTGCATGTGTGTAATCACAGCTACTTAAGAGGCTGAGGCAGGAGGATAAGAGTCAGAGGCCAGTATGGTAAACTTAGTGAGAATTTACCTTGAAATAAAATGAAAAAGGGTTGTACAGGATATAGCTCGGCACTTTAGAGTGGTGGCTCTAATCAAGAGGCCCGGTGGTATTTGGAAAAATTACTGTTTTTCCCTAGAGAAACTTGGTGGAAGGGTATTAAAAGTAACATGACTCATTTCACATGTAACATGATGCCACTTTGGCCATGGTTGAGTGTTTTTTTGTTTTTTTGAGACAGGGTCTCACTATGTAGTCCAGGCTGGCCTTGAACTTGCAGCAATCCTCCTGCCTCAATCTTCCAAGTAGTAGGAATACAGGTGTTACCACCATACCAGTCAGTTGATTGGATTTTTGTGGTGCTTGGTATAACTTCAACAAGCCACCCCCATTACTTTAACCTGTCCAAGGGAGTGGCACTTATCTTGTAGAATGGCAAATTGACTTCACTTGACATTCTGTAGAGGATTAGTGTTAATAGAGAGTTTTATTGGGTGGTTAGAGACCTTTCCTACTCAGTATGAAAGCTCCATAGAAGCACAGTCTAACAGAAAATATTCCTTGATTGGGGCTGCTGTGGTCACACTGGAGTGATGACAGCCCCTCTTGTTTCTCAGATAACACAAGGAACAGCCAAAGTCCTTGGTATGAGATATTACTTATGCTATGCCTGGTGACCTCAATCTTTATGTAAAGTTAAAAAAGCCAATGAGACCTTAAAGTGCCTCCTAGTTAAACTCTGCCAGGAGATTTCGGAATACTGGCTCCAGCTTTTACCGATAGCCTAAGAGTCAGAAATACTCCTAGGACTAAAATTAATGTAAGCCCATGTGAAATGCTGTGTGGAGGCCTTTCCTTGCCAGCAAAATGGTCATGTACCCAGAAGGTTCCAAGTCAGCTCTAACAGAACATTTGAGAATTTGGAATCCCCATCTTGCCTGCTTCTAGGCCCAGCAGAAAACTCGATGGGGGGCCAAAATTCTCCTTAAAATTTGGAAAGAAGGGGCTCCTGCAGGCCAGTTAAAACCAAGATGGAAAGGTCCCATTTCAGTGACCATGGCCACATTCACTTCAGTAAAGGTGGCAGGAATAGATTTCTGGATTCACCTTTCTAGGATAAAGCCTGCTCCACCTGAACTGCCAGAGACAAGAGAGTACCCAAAAGAAGGATATTACTCCTGTGAATCTCTGGAAGATTTAAGGTCCTTCTTTTAAGAACAAGACTCCAGTGTAGCTCTGAATATAGGTGAGCAGTCACCAATGACTCCTGATTCACCATAGCTTAAGTGGGCACCTATCTTGGGACTCCTGTTTTTAGCTGGATCCATAGAATGGATGATTTTGTTCAGGTCGTGACTCTTGGGCTCTTGATAGTCTTTCTAATATCCCTCTCCTTCATGTGTCCTTATTTAAAGGAACTTAGAACAAAACTCAGTACACTTCTGAATGATCCCATGGGGAATAATCCTTCCAATTGCTGGATCTGTCATAGTCTGCCTTTTATGATAGAACAGAAAATATTCTGACCTATTCCTCGAGGTGCTGTGATCTTCTTTAACCTTACCAATACCACCCACAACTCAAGTCCAGTTGTAACATTCAATTTCAAGATAAGTAACCATCCATGCTTTGAGCTAAGCCCACAAATACATTCCTGGGAATCTCTGTTTCTCTTTTACTTTTCAAACAACCACTCCTGTTGCTTACTCTGTTGCTCAGCCAAGACTTTCGAGTATCAGCTTTCGGTATCCCATTACTACTAATATTTCAGCAATTGTGCCTCTGTTTCACCAAACCAAACTAATCTGTTAATTATGCTACTTAAGGTCTATGTTATTATGGTTCTCAGATGGGGCAAACTAGTAAGTGCTCTGCTTGGCAAGGGATGACTTCAGTCTCCTGGAAGACATGACATGTTTATCTATTGGGTATCCAAGGAATATGGCCTCCTAACCAACGTTATCAAGGGGGACTCTTATCCTCAGATTGTAACACTACCATTTTTAAGTGGATTCAACTTTTAATCCATGTCTCTAATACTACAGCAAATCAAATCAGGGTGTCTGCATGCCGGATGCGTACATGTTCCTCTATGGATATGATAATCTTCTATTATCCTGAGAAGATATACCCTAATTTCCTTCATCCAATAAGGCTATGGCCTAACCATGCAGAGACACTATTCAGTATTTGGGACAGTGTACATGGGGACTCCTCCAGACCATCAATACAAATCTTCAATGTCACACAGACTAGGTCTTGGCCACATACTAGCTGGTGTTGGCACTAAAATGATCAGACTCATTCCTTGGGTCCAGTTTGCTTATCATTAGGCTACTCTAAGAAATTTTACAACATATCTAAAGGAACTGGCCATTAGCATACATAGGCAGAGCTTATCAATTACTCCAAGAATCTTTAGACTCATTGGCTAATGGTGGCAGTAACAACCTAGTCCGTGATTATCTGCTAGTCAGTCAAGGAGGAATTTGTGTTACTAACAAGTCCTATTTCACCTATAAAAATAATTCTGGACAGATTGAGATTGACATCTAAAAGATTTCTGAGCAGGCTATCTGGCTGCACCACTACAGTGAGGACATTGATCCCAAATCATCTGGTCATCTATAAAGACCTACTTTCTAAAATCACTTGGTTACTTCCTCTCTTGGGACCATTTATAATCATCTTACTTCTACTCCTATTCAGCAATCGCTCCTCAAGTTAATAATAAACTTGAAGCTGTCCAATCACAACTTCAAAAGATCCACTTTCAGGTGGTGGCTCAGACTATAGTCCATGACTTTCCTGACAATTTTAATGAGTTTTTTTCCATTGAACAGGCTGGCAAACAATTTCTCACATACAGGTACAAGCTCTTTTCTCATTGTCTTCTGGAAAGTTCTTACCAGCCCAGCTGGAACACTCTAACTTCCCAACGTAGTTAAGAAGCACATAATCCCCAGTAGGTAGGGCCTGTAGTACCTTTCAGCAGAAAGAAGGAACAAAAGAAAAGAGACCTCCACTCCTTCCATATTATCTAAAGAATTATGGGGGCTATGATACTCAGAGGGTGAAAAAAAGTAAGGTAGGACATTAGGGCTGGTTGCAAACCAGAAAACCAACCAGGCAGAATGTGACGGAAGTCATAAAAAAGCTAATGGCTGATCAGTTAAGCAAGATGTTTTCTGAAAAGAGAAGAAGACAAGTGCAGAACACAAGACCCAAATGACTCCAGGTTTATAGCTTTTGGCACTGTTTGTGGGACCATTTAGAAAATGCTATTCTTAGTTCTTCATTTAAATCTAGTGCTGTTCACAGGACTAATCGGAAGATGTTATTCCTAATCCTTTATTTACATCTAGGTACAATCAGTCAAAAAGCACTGCTCAGGACCCTTCATTTATATCTGACATGAGGCCCAATGGGTTTTTTAATAGGGTAAGTGTCCCAATATCATATTTATGTGAAGCAGAGCCAATCCAGGTGTCTTAATCACTTTTCTTATTGCTGAGACAAAATATCCAACATCCAAAGTTAAAGGAGGAAAGGTTTATTTCAGCCTACAGTTTTTAGAGTTTTCAGTCCATACTCTGCTAGCTCCAAGGCAGATGGCATGGAAGAAAGGCATTACAGAGAAGAAATGTTTCACTGGGAGCAGAGGCCAGCAAAAGCAGCAAGGAGCAAGTCACAAGCAATAAGCAGTGACTATCTTTCTGTCCCTTATATCCTATTCAGGCTACCTGTCCTTAAGCAGGTAGCACTTATACCCAGGGTGGGGTAGCCTTAATCCTAGCATCATACACATGAATCAACCCCAGCATCACATTTTTTAAATGGTTCCTTCCAGAGCTTCACTCTGATTTCTTTTTTATTAGTTAAGTTTATTGGTACATTTTAAGTATACATGATGATCACATTCATCCTAGGGAATTTGTGCTGTACATGATATAACTTGATTCTTTTTTTCCCCTATTTCCCTACCCTCCTTTCAACCTCTCTTCCCCTCTGTATTTACAAAAACTTTGTTTCCATTTTTTCTTCTTTTCTCATCATTCTTTTCTTTTTGTTGCTTTCCTTTCCCCCTCTTCCTCCTTAGTTCCCCTTCCTATTTCAACATTTTCTTCCTAATTCACGATATCTATTACACATTTTGGTTCTTATTTACACTTTTGGTTTCTCACACCAGAGAAACAATGTGGTATTTACACATGTGTGTCCCATTTATTTCACTTAAGAGAATGACCTCAAGGTGCATCAATTTAGCTAGAAATGCCTCAAGCTTATTCTTCTTTACGGTAAACTAGTACTGCGTTGTAGTTTAAAAAATCCCACATCTTTATCCATTCATCATCAGTTGATGGGCATTTAGGCTGTTTCCAAGATTCAGCTATTACAGACTGTAAACATGAGTGCACATCTATCACTGAGCATCACATTCTTGATCACTGCATCACACGCCCCCAATTCAGTCACCTCTGGAGTCCCCACCCATGACTGTATGAGGCTTTGGGGGGACATCTAGATTCAAGGTATTAATGATAATAAAGGTCCTTTCTCCTTTACTCAGGGCCACTGTGAATTTTCTCTACTGGTCCACTTGGACCCTATGGAGCATACTCTCTTCACCTTCAATAAATCCGTACTTTCATTGCCCTTTCTGTGTGCCTTGTCCTATTCTTTGTTTAGAACATCAAGGATCTAGGAAAAACCCCTGAGACCCCTGTTAGGTAACACCTATACTCCCCCTCTCTCCTCTGATTTCTCCTCCCAGTCTCTTTCTATATCCCATTCTCTTGTATTGTGCATGTGGTAAAATGGATTTAAAGAGATTATGCAGCTTCTATAAAATCTCAGATCTGATACACAGCAAAACTGGCATCAACTCTCTTATTTGACAGTGAAGCTCTGCTAATACATAATTTTCCCAACCACTGTTTCATAAATTGAATTTAGATTCCTTGATAAATCGGTTTCTAACCACTGAGGTGACACAAACCCTTGGCTTGGCTATTGCCTGTCACATGCTGCTGAAGGGCCCTTTGGAGAGGAATCTTAGCAGAGCTGGGTCTGGTAATCAACTGTTCAGCCACTGGGAGAGGGATGGGGTGGGTGCAGCATGATGAATATACCTGAAGCTCATTACCTGTCCTGTCAAGCTGGACATAACCAGAAAAGACAAGCTCTGCCACTGGGACATGTGCCTTGGTGCCAATCAGAGGGGCCCCCTGTGAATAAAACTGTAGCATCTAGAAAGGAAATGACTTCCTTCATACAGTTAAGCACATCAGTGCAGCACAAGGTGTGGCCAAGGTGAGGAGGTCTAGCTGGGGGCTACTGTTGGGTGCAGTTCAGACTTCAGAGATTTGGCTTTAAATGGACAAAGATTTTTTTGTTGTTGTTCAATATTAGCCAAAGGATATGTTTAGTGCCATCCAAATTATTTACACATTGGGATCTTCCTGCCTTAAAATTAATTTAAAAAATAAAGAAAAAAGAAAATAAGAAAGAAAGCATTTTATTTGCAAATAAAGATAATTTGTCTTCTTCCTTTCCTATCTATAGCCCTTTTATTTATTTCTTTTGCCTGATTGCTCTGGCTAACATTTTCAGTACTACATTCAACAGAAGTGGTGATAATGGACATCTTTGTCTTGTTGCTGATTTTAGAGGGAAAGCTATCAGTTTTCCCCATTTAATATAATGTTGGCAGTAGGTTTGTCATAAATGGCTTTTGTATGATTGAGAAAAGTGATCCGGACCGCGGATCAGTCCGTGGGTTTCGCCTGGAGGAGAGACGGGATGGGGGATGGGGGCAGGGCAAGAGGAGAGAGAAAGGAAGACAAGACGAGCAATTCCGATCAAGTCTTCGTTTATTGG
>RJWM01033760.1:0-20311 GCA_004363535.1 Dasyprocta punctata
AACCTAACTCTGGGAAAAACTGTTGAGCATAGAATCAAGGCGAATTGAGGAACAAAATGAAAAAGGAAAGAGAAAGTCAAAATAAGAATGAAGATGGGAAGAATCACACAGTAGGAAGAACTTAGAAAAACAGGGGTATCATTGTGTCACTTTGTGAACCTGCCAGTAGAGGGAGCAGGAGAGCAGCTGGAGTGATTGTCCCCGCCCACTCAGCACACTTAAAAATCAGACTGGAATCTAAGAAGAGTTGGATCCCCAAAAATGCCTCAGAAAAAAGATACTAAAGTCAGCCTCACTGCTAGATCTGTGGACAGTGAGTGTGTGACACAAAGATGGGAAACTGTGGCCCTGTATTTCAAAGCAGGACAAATGAAATTTTAAAAACGACAGACATTGTGACGACCGAAATAAACCACAACTTGAAAACCCCCCTCCACAAGGTATTTGAAGAATCGAATGACTTAAAAAGAGGTAGGCTAGAACTCAGGAAAGGATTTAGAAATGAAAGATTAAAATATTTCAGAAGACAACAGTACATGCAACACTCGGGTGAACAAATACGACAGATAAAATCTCAAGAAAATACAAGTTGGAAATAGAACAATTTTAAAAATTAGGAAAAATGAAAAAAGAGATGTGAGAGAAAAAATAATCGATACAGAAGAGAGGTAAAGAAGAGCTAGTCACACACAATGGAAACCTCTGAGCAGAAGACCAAGACAGTGTGGTAGTGCAAATGCCAAAAATGATAAACTAGGAAATCTCAAAACAGAAACTCTTTGTGTAGCACTGGTCATTCAAGAGAATGAAAGTAACACTGAGATGCCACCTCACCCCCAGAAAGAATGGCTAGTATTAAGAAGTCAACTAGTAACAAATGCTGGAGGGGTTGTGGGGAAAAAGAAACCCTCCTCCACTGTTGGTGGGAATGCAGGCTGGTGTAACCACTGTGGAAGTCAGTGTGGAGATTCCTCAAAAAGCTAGGATTGGAGGTCCCATTTGACCCAGCTATTCTCCTTCTGGGTATCTTCCCAAAAGAATTAAAAACATCCTACCACAGTGATGTATGTGCACCTGTGTTTATAGCAGCACAGTTCATAATAGCCAGATCTTGAAAACAACCTAAATGCCCACCGACTGAGGAATGGACAAAAAAGATGTAGTATTTCTATATAATGGAATATTACTCAGCTATAAAGAATGATAAACTAGATACTTTCATATTTAAATGGATGTGCCTTGAAAATATCAATGAACTAAATAAGTCACACATATGTAACCATCGTATTGTTGCACTTGTGTGACAAACTGAAAGAAAATCTATGTATGTGTATAAAAAATTAGTTAAGATAGTTAAAGAAAAAAGAATTTGCTGAGATTTTGATAGATATTGAGGTGAATCTATAGATAAGTTTAGGGAGAATAAATGTTTTGATATTTTTCCAATTAAAAAAAAAGAAACTATACCTGTTTTAGTGATCTGTCACTGCCTGTGGGAAGTGACTCAGACAGTGACTTACCCAATTAAGCTATTGGACATTGTAAGAACAGAAAAATATTCTTTGGGCATCTAAATAAAATAATTAGACACTGATAAGAAAACTTGTATCATCAAACTTTCAGTGACAACACTTTGTCAGAAGACAGTGATATTTAATTAAGTAAATAAATGTGACCAAGAGTTTTATATCCAAGAGTAAAGAATATTGTATATCCAACCCAATTAGAATATCTGGGGAAAAGGGAATTCAGATTACTTAGTGCTCTCCCATTTGTGAGCCTGTTAATTCTATGTTGTATATTATTTGAAAGTGTTTGCTTTCTTTTCAAGTGTAAGACTCCAGGAACAAAAAAATGAAACAACAACAAAACCTCTCAGAGTCCAATGAGAATGCAGTAGAGAATAACTCTTGGCGCTGACTGTGCTGGGGTGCATGTACATATTACCTCTAAGTCTGATTCTGAATGATGGGAGGGCAAAGTCTGGCAGTGGAGACCGAGGACACGGGGAGCACTGGAGGCTCAGAGGCCCTGCGGGGCTGAAGGGTGGGTGCAGGGCGGCTCACTCAGTGCTGCCCACTGCTCTCCGAGGTGCCACAGCCCTGCGACGCAGCCCGCAGCACCATCAGTGCCACAGGGACAGGTAGGAAGCAGTGGGGTCCCTCAGTGAGAACGGTGACAGCAGGAAGAGGGAGCAGAAGAGAAGATGGCAACCACCGCAAACCACGACAGCTGTCAGGCCGTGACAGCTTCAGCTTGTGCGCTGCAGTCTGAGGGACAGTGGGCCATCTCCTGGACGCAGAGCAGGACACGCTAGTGTGCACCGTGATCATACACGCTGCTGGTTGGAGCCTCACCGTAGCAAGCAGAGGAACAGGAAGCAAATGCAGGCTGCTTCCAAGCTTGTACTCCACGCACCAGTGGATAACTTGACAGACAGAATATCAGAACGGTAACTGAAGCTTCGACTCAACAAAAAGTCAAGTAGCTTTTAAAATGAAAACAATCAACTTGTGTGTGTAATTTAGCACATTAAGCCCCCTCAGTGATGCACACCTGTAACCCCAGCTGCTGGGGCAGCTGGGGCTGAAGGATCACGAGTTTGAGCCCAGGCTGGGCAACACAGCAAGACCCCATCTCAAAATAAAATGGAACAAAACAGAACAAAAAAAGGAAAAGAAAGGAAACACTTTCAGATCATGTACAGCATAGAACCATCAGATATACAAATGGGGGAGCACACGAGTGACGTGAACTCCCTGACTGTGTTCCAGATATTCCAAGGGAGGTGGTACAGTTCCCCTCCTGGAGATTTACTCCATGAGTAAAGCTAGGGGGAAAGAAAAAGAGAATGAAAGTTGGCAGAGAGCAGTTGGATAACCCCATTATGCTGGCAGAGGGAAAGAGAAGGCTTGAGGGACACGCATATAACTCTTATTCTATAGTCCAAGTGCAGTAAGCACCAAAGAAAATAAGACACCCCTCCAAACTAGCAGAATGAAAGGAGAGTCATGTGTGTTGTTACCTTATGCTCTAGAATAATAGGGGCTGTAAGAAGCTAAAAGGGTAAATAAAATGACACGTTGTACTTTTGGTTTGAAAACATTTTTGTTTTTGTTTGTGGTGCTGGGGATTAAACCCAGTACCTCATACATGCTAGCCAAGCACTCAACCCCTGAGCCACACCCCCAGCACCCTGGAAATTATTTTTATAAATGTTAATTCATATTTACTTTTACCTCTCATCTTAGCTACTTTTCTCGTGGTTGAGGCAGAATATCCAACACCCAAAATTAAAAGAGGAAGGGTTTATTGGCTCACAGTTTGTAGAGGTTTCAGTCCATAATTGGCTGACTCCAAGGCAGGGTGGCACTTGATGGAGGAACAGTTTGTGGTGATAGAAGGTAGCAAAGCAAGCAACCAACAAGACAAACCTCTTCCTGTCTGTTATATTGTATCCAGGCGATTGCAATTAGGGTGGTGCCAAACCAATCAGTGGATGAATTTAGTGATGATCCACCTTAATCCTAACGCTGCACTAGGAATCAACCCCGTACTTTAGATTCAACCACCTCTTAAAAATGCCTAACCTATGACTGCATGAGGCTTTAGGGGGACATCTAGACACAAGCCATGGCACCTCAAAAAAAAAAAAAAAACAGAATAAGAAAGAGGTTCTCGTGGGTTTCCCCAAAGCGTTGCTTCCTGAAGTCATGCTAGGAGGGTAAGCTACATCAAGGAGGGAAGTAATTGGGAGAACCACTTACGTACGTGGTCTTGTTGGTAAACATGAATAAAACGCAGAAAGAATCATATTAACATATGCTTTGCCAGTCAGAAAATGGGTGGCATTTCTAATAATTGCTGTTGTAAATATCAGTCCTATAAATGTCACTGCTAAGTGGAAAAAGCAGTTGGAGACCACTGGGCAAATGATCAACATTTATTGCGAGTAAGTAGATCCAGGGTTCCTAGTGGGTACCTACAAACCCTAACATCAAGAGTTAGACAGGGAGGAAGTGTACATGGGCGGAAGTCTCATGGACTATGTTTTTGAATTGACTGAATTGCTATCAGTTTCTGTAATAAAGTAGATAAAAGTCTTTTGCTATAATTTGTCATCTGCAGCTCTAATTTGCAAATTCAGGCAAAATTCAGTTACAAGGGATAAGCCCAAATATAAGTTTTAATTTTGCACTTTTAAAATGATGTGTAAATATAAATGCTTAAGTTGAATTATCCTCCAAAGCAAAAATAGTTGTTCCATTTTAAAATTGTAAGTTTTCCAATCACAGTCTAGTATCCTAAACAGATGAAATTCTGCAGTATTTTGGGCTCCCCAGTCTGATTTCTGTTTTGTTTTTGTGAGCCTGCAGATGAAAATACAAGTGTTCTCTAACTTTCTGGTATTCTGAGGCTGCTAATAAAATGCCTATGCTTATGCATTAAAAAATGTAAGATCTATTTAACCATGGAGATAAAATACTTATGTGTAATATCTTCATCTCTGTATTTGTTTCCATAATCTTCTTATAGAATAAGAATTTTGTATTTCTACAAAGAGTAACTATCTTGCAGAATACTTTAAATAAAATAAGTCTTAAAAATTTAAATGTTAGATAAAAGGCAAAGATTGCTGTCACCGTTCAGTGTGTATTGGCAAAAGAGATTACAATGTATAGCAGGATCTCCCTTTTTTTTTCCTTGTGGCAGTGTCTTGCTATGTAGTTCAGGTTGGTCTTGAACTCACTGTGTAGCCCACACTGACCTTGAACTCATGACCTTCCTTTTGCCTTAACCTCCTTAGTGCTGGAATTACAGATCTGTGCCACCACGCCCAGCTCTAGCAAGAACTCTTGAGGTATATTTTTCACATGTAGCACTCCATACTGCATGGCATGACCTGGGGTGAGGGATATTACTGTCTTTGTAGTAAATTATACTCCTCTGAAAGAACTACACCTTTAGGAACTTTTGTAAGAGTACATGCAATGTTTTATAGAAGCTCTGGGTCACAAATAACCTAGGAAGGAAAGGAATTCTTAGGAGGTTTTGATCAAGGGAGGCATTCTGCATGTTAACAAATGTACTAACACATCCCTGAGTCACTATGAAGTCTTAAGCTTTATTTTAGAACCAAGAACTGCGTTTCCCCCAATTCAAATGCCATCTGAATTGTTTTACTGATGCCTGGGCTCTGGGCAAGAAATTCCTACACAGAAGTGGCAGCCAGGCTGCACTCAGTACAAACCTGTACTAGGTCCTATGTTAATCACCTGGGCCTAGCATATCAAAGAGTGCATGCAAAATAATAAGCAAGTGGCTTTATTTCCTAAAAATCTGCATGAAGCATATATCAATCTTGAAACAGATTAATTCCAGACTCATTCTTCATAGTAATAGTACAGTTGCTTGACCAACCTTGAAGTTGGTCATAAATAGAAAATAAAGATCCAAACTTTTATTTGTAGTAAATGCAGTATTGTGCAGAACTCCCTGAGGTACATATGCACTCAAGCCCCCCACCCCTCATGGATGTTAGCTTCCCTTACATGTTATCTAAACACACACTACAAAATTACATCTTAAGGAGATTTCCAAAGCAGGTATTTCTATAATTTATCTCCGTCTTGCTGTGGATTTCCATGAACCGTGTCAACAATTTAAAACTGAAAGTGAAGCACTATCTAAAATAATTACTTCCTTTGTCAGTAAATAAAACAGTTGCTTCCTTTGATGATTTTTGGTTATAAAAATGCATATTTGCTGGGCATAGTGGTACACATCTGGAATCCCAGCACTCTGGGAGGCTGAGGCAGGAGAATTGCAAATTTGTTAAGCTGGCTATCTCAGCAGTTTAACAAGATAGTGTCTCAAAATAAAAAATGAAAAGGGCTGAGAATGTATCTCAGTGTGACAGCCCTGGATTCAGCCCCCAGTGCTGCAAAAACAAAAACAAAAACCATATTTAAATGAGCTGGCTAACATATCTTAATTATCCACTAGAAAACACCCGGCACAGAGTAAGTGCCAGGTAAGCAAGGGAAGCATTTGCTGTTACTGTAAATTCTTTGAGAATTACTCAAAAGCCGTGTCCTTTACCTTTGTGCCCTTGTCACAAGCCTCACTGTGCTGGGGGCTCACCTGGCTAAAGTTGGGACTCTGCCTTCGTGGAGAAGCCAATCTGATCAGCAGAAGCCCGCCTCACTGTCTTTATGTCTTCTGTGACCTGCCTGCCTTATGACCCCGCCCATTTCCCATCAGTATGTTCTTAAATTCGAGCCATTATACAGTTAAGAGTTTGACACTGTGTTGTATTTTATTGCACGTATTTTCACCAATCCCACTCTTAATTTGGGTTTTTGTGGTTACTGTTCTGTTCTGGTTTTTTGCAGATTCGAGATTAACTTTTTCCTTTGGTAGATCTCCCTTCTGCAGGTGGTGTTGTGAGGGCAGTTTTGGAAGGCACGAGGGTGGTGGCCGGTTGGGCTTCCCTACTCCCTAGGTCTGCTGCCCAGAGGCAGGAGCTGTGAAGGGGAGCTGGGCCTCAGGAAGAGAGCGAGCGGCAGCATCCTCTGCTCTGCTCTGCTCCGCATGGCTGTCGCCTGCCAGAGCCTTGGGAAGACACAGTGCAGAGGAGCTGTCCCGCAGCAGCGCGTGGAGAGAGGACCTCAGAGCGCTGTGCGCAGCTCTGGCTGTGGCGTGAAGAGGAAAATGAGCTGGCAAATGACTAAAAAGAAAAGCTAACCGGGGACTTGCTGCAGGCTGTGGAGGAAAGAGCTGTGAGGTGACACTTACGTGAGCTGGATAAGATTTGATGACTCGGCAAGGAGAGATAATGAGACAGTCAGATTGCAAAGAACAAAGGAACAAAAAAGAAGTGGATCGCCATCTCCGAGACCAAAGATACTGATTCAGAGCCTGAGCGTGCACGTGCATGTGTGCAGTGGCTCCATCTGTCCGTCTGTCTGTCTTGGTGAGATCGATCACCCAGCAAGGGGGCACGAGCACCCTCCCTTCTGCAGCTGTGATTATTATTTACCATCCACGGCAGCAACGGGAACATTTCCCGGGAAGTCATGTATGGATGGAAAACCTCCTCCCTGCCTCCCGGTGGATTAATGTGCCGGGGCTTCATCTTTGGGCGTGACTTAACAGGCTTCCCATTAGTGATCTGGGGCTGGGATAAGCTCTTTAAATAGGCAGGATAACAAGGAAGGGCGACATTCCCACAACGACGTGGGATCGCTCCAGGTCACAAGCGTGCCGCAGGCTCCCGAGTGTGCTCGGCTTCTAGGATTGAAGGCTGAGCTCGTGGAGGGTAAAAGTGGAGCTTCACGTGCTGGTGTGTGCGTGTGAGTGTGTGACAGTATGCCTGCGTTCTCTGCTGACATGTCTGGTGTGGTCTGTGTTTGCTTTCCCTGACAGGGTGCAGAAAGAAAAATCCGAGACGAAGAGAGGAAGCAGAACAGGAAGAAAGGGAAAGGCCAGGCCCCACCAACCCCATGTAACAACTGTGAGTTTGCACGAGCTGACTGCTATGGGGGATCCCTCAGGAGGGTGGGGTGCCCAGGGCGAAGATGGAAAGCTGGGCGGACAGAAGCCGCAGGCAGAGGTGACAGGGTGTTGGGGTGACTGTCCCTGAGGAGAGCGCACAGAATCACAGGAGCTTGGTGAGGTCAGGGTAGGTGGGATTTTGCAGTGTGGAGACCAGCATCCTCCTGGCACTGACAGGCCCAGTGGGGGACACATGGAGTGGGTTTGAGGGCCCAAAGAGCGAGCCCACGCTCCTCCTCTGCCCTGGGGCTGGGGGGCTTTTGAGGGGCGTTCGCGGCTGGGTACTTGGAGAGCTTTGTAGGAGAGCCCCGCGCCTTCTCTGAGACAGGGCTGACAGTTGCGAGTGCTCCGTCGTGCGTAACCCTGTCATTTATGGGTTTTGTGATCGCGTCCAGCCTCTGACGGGAAGTTGGCCGCCATACCTTTACAGAAGAAGAGCGACATCACCTACTTCAAGACCATGCCGGATCTGCACTCGCAGCCTGTGCTCTTTATCCCCGACGTTCACTTTGCAAACCTGCAAAGGACTGGACAGGTACAGCCTCCCTGCTGCTCCCCTGTGTGTGCGGGGTCCTCACTAGAGTGGAAGGGCAGTGGTGTTCCCTGTCATAGGGTAGGACAGCTCGGAGGGGATAGTGACACCCTGACGGAAAGAGGAGGAAATAGGACGATTTCCTGTAGAACCAGGATTTCCTTGACTTTGTCCTTTGGGCTGCACTGCGTGCATGAGAGTGCCACCTAACGGTGGGAAATGTACCTGCAAAGTTGCACTAGGGGAAGAGCTGAACAAATCAGATCCCATCAGCGGTTTTCCCCTTAGAAAGTCTGTTCCTATTGAATGGTTAAATCGTTTCTTGTCTAAACACAAATGAGGCTGTAGACAGTCTCTCCCTTTAGAAAACAAAGACCACTTCCTGTCTTCTGTGTATAGCTACAAGTGAAATGATACATCTAATATTAAAGTAACACAAACTCCAGTATTTAACACACTGTGATAGCTCAGGTATTAGAATATTTTGTAGCACCTAGAATTTTCGTGGTGAAAATAGAAATTTAGAAATGACTCTTCAGAGGAAAACTTGCCTGTTGGTATGGAAACTGACTCAGAGGACCAAAGAGACCAGGATCAGGGGCTGCTTTTAAAGTGACTGTGTGGATATTTAGACACAGACAGCCCTGAGCACACCAATGAAGCCCACACGTGACCCACAACTTTTACACATCAGTGGGCCGAGAGGAGGTACCTAGTTGGATTTCCCGTGGTTCCGTCAATGGTAAGGATGCATGATACATTTTTTAATTCTGATTCTGCTGCTCCTGTGCTGACCACCTGAAGGTGTTTGTTCCCAAGATGGTCCTCTTGGTCAGGAATGCCTCCAGCGCCAGGCAGGTTTCCCCAGCCCGAAGACAGAGGCTCCTGAGGCCAGGGCAACCTAGCGCCCTTCAGGAAGAACACAGAGAGACCTGGGGCACTGCTGTCCCCCCATGGGGCATCTGCCTGTCCCCTCTGCAACAACACAGTGACCTCAGCTGTCTTCCTCCCAGGGGCACAAGTTACCACACACCCAGCCACTCTGTGTGCCAGAGCCTTTCTAACTGATTAGTTCAGATCTGGCCGATGATACATTTTCTTGATGTTGAAAGCAAGAATGGGCTTAGGGTCATGGTGATTCAGTGAGACTGCCTTTCCCTAGGCAGAAGCAGACTTCCAGTTTCATTCCATTAAAATGTGATGAGGTAAGATGTGTAGTTAGAAACACAGACACACGCGCGCACACGCGTGCACAGCATCATTAAACAGTTTTGTCCTTTGAAGACAGTTGTGCCTTAGGAAAGTGCACGTCGTGCAGCGTCTCTCTGTTTCTTGTCTCTGGCCTTTGGTGAGCCTCTTGTTTTGTCCCACAGGTGTACTACAATGCGGATGATGAACGAGAAGGGTAAGACGCTTTCCCCCGCCACACAGGATGGTAGACGCGCTCTTCCTGCGGCAGTGACCGAGGGCGGGACGCGTGTGGCTCAGGAAGCTCCTCTCAGCTCAGGCTCTCTGGGAGGGAGGCTGGGGCAACACCTTTCTCCCTCCAGGTCTCTCTTTCCCCACTTTTCTCCTTCTTATGTTACGCCTTTGAAGCGGTAGTTATTTTTAAGCAAACCGTTTCTTCCATTCCATCTTTCTAGCTACTGAAATTCTGGTGCTAGCCCTTGCCCCATGTTTGGCCCCAACACAAGATCGAGTTGATTTTGAGGCCGAAGCCAAAGGAGACAGTGCCCTGATTCCGACACTGCCCAGACACACGTCTGCCCCAAGCCCTTGCTCCAGGCTGGCTTGAGTGAGGACCAGGAAGGCCGAGACCCTACTTGTGGTCTTCTACGCCATGACTCTGCAGCAGTGCTGGGAGTGTTCTCCGCCTCTGCGCAGGACACCTGGCTGTGGTCGCCGGTTTTTAGGGGCAGCCACATCTTCAGAATGCTTTCTGCCCTAAACCAGTTTAGAGCCACAGAGGAAATGCCAAGCTCCATGAGCCGACCTCCTCTTCTAGGTGCTGATAACAGCCATGCCTGCCTGGGTGTTGACAGTGGTGGTGTACTCAGTACTCTTTGACAACTCCAGTCCTAAAACGTTGTGTTGTCTGTGTCGCTGACATCTTGCTGCTTTTGACCTCTGCCCATCTGCTCTCATCCTGCCGTCTGGATCAGTGTCACCCTCCTTCAGTATGTAAACATCCCATTCCCCCTTAAAATATAGTTTTACTCAGCACCTTTACTTTCCTCCAGTGGATGCTACTAAGTTTGTTAGTAGTCTCTTTAAAATCGACTTTCTCCTTAAAATTCATGCATCTGAGCCATATGACTTGCAGGATATTTTGGGCTCATTTTTCCTTATGACCCGAGTGCTTATTTTTCTCCTCGTTTGGTGTTTTCATTTTTAATATTTATTGTACAGTCTTCGTTTGCAGGTGATATGTGGGCTGAACTGTGCAGGTCATTTCCCCCAGCCCACGGTTAGACCTGGGCTTCCCTGTTCCTGTGTCACTGATGTGTCTGCCTGTGAGACATTTCTCAGCTGGTGAAGTGCAGGGAGCAGACCTCGTAGAGTTAATCCTAGAGCCTGGGTGGCGAGTGACAGCTGAGGACCAAATCAGGCTCCCATCTGTCTTGGAAGAGTCTGAAAACTCTGTGGTTCAACAGTTGAAAAAATGCAGAAGAATAATATTGCGTGGCATGTGAAAATTTTATGAAATCCAAACGTCCATAAAGTTTCACTGGAACAGAGCCATGTTAATTCCTCCATGCTCTGTCTGTGATTGCTTTGGTGCTGTTCCAGTGGAATTGAGCGGTTAAAACAGGCCATTTAGGAAAGCTGGCAACTTCCAGCTCCAAACGAAGAGAATCTCAAAGGATTTCCCAGCCTGTTAGGCAGGGCAGAACCTTGTCTAGGACTTGACCTCACACACGTACTCTTAAATGCCCATTAGATTGTTCTGTCTTGGCATATAAGTAATGCATTTCTAGTGACTGGGATGAATGGGAATGATGAGCACTGTCAGTTCTAACCTTTCTTCTTTTCACTAGTTTGTCAAGTGACTTCTTAAACACCCCCAGGCTGGCATTGTTTGAAGTCATCCTGGGTTAACTTTCTCAAAGAGTACTCTGTTGAAAATAAATTAATCAAGATTCTACTCCATAGTATGAAAGATTTTGTTAGGACTTGAATACAAGATGACCTTCTCTTTCTTGCAATTAACATGGGGCAGGAACCTCTATGTAGGGCTCTCGTGGTGATTAGCTTGACTGAAGAAGTGATTGGGAACTTCTGCGTGACAGTAATGCCAACAGCGAGTCCCAGTTTTTCACATTATCTGGAATCTTGTCACCTATCCCTGCAGGGAGCTTTACTGGGGTAGTCCTCAGACTGGACCAGAGTGGGAGCTGGGGCTGTGTGCTCTGTGATGGTGGAGGGGGCTCTGATGTGTTTCGAGCTGTCCACCTACCTAGTCTTCTTGGTGTGGCTTCTCCCCAAATCTCCCCAGCTTGTCCTCTCCATCGCCACCTTGCAGTGTACCAGGAATCCTGTGAGTGCTGTGTGTGTCCACTTTGTGCTCGTGACAGCCCTCTTTTCAATTTTATTTACTTAAATTAATTTTTAAATTTTGATGTGACATATAATGCTGGCATTTACTTCTAGAGTACAGTATGATAGCTTGATACATGTGGAATTACCACATTGGCGTAATTATCATTTCCATCTCTTCAAATGTTGTTTCCGAGTCAGTAGACTTTTTAAGGTGAGGTAGATGGAGGCCCAGCGAAGTTGAGAAACTTGTCTAAGCTGTCACAGCAGTAAACTAAAGCAGGGGTTTGAACCAGGGTAGTGTGTCCCAGTGCTCCTGCTTCACAGTTCTGCTGAAGTCTGCTCTTACTTCGTGGGCTTGGGGACCCCCAGGGAGAGCAACGATTCCTAAACACCTGCATCGCCTCCCTTGGGATTGAATAGCAAGAGTACGTGCAGGAGTGCGCTGTTGTCTGCTTTGTTTTTCTTTTTTTTTTTGTGGCACAGGGGATCGAACTCACAACCTCACGCCTGCCAGACAGGTGCTTAAGCCACTGAGCCAAACTCCTGGCCTTAGTTTTATGAGGCAGGGTCGCACTATATAGCTCAGACTAGCCTTGCGCTCGCATTGTAGCCCAGGCCGGCCTTCAACTCACAACGCTTTGCCTACCTCAGCCTCCCAAGTACTGGGATTAAAGGAGTGTGCCACCACACATGGCTTGTCTTCCGCTTTCTGTCATCTTAGTCCTTCTCCTCTTCAGAGTGCCTGGAGTGGACAGGAACTCCACAAGGAAGTGCAGGATCATCAGGACTGGCCCAGTTGAGGGCATGCAGGGCCTCAGCACATGGGTGTCCAGGCAGCGGGGACAGGCCTGGGTCCCCTCATCTGCCCCAGCCAGAGGGAGAGCTGCAGGGAGTCACAGGGAGGCAGCTCATGTCCTTCCTGTGCCCCAGGGGACTGGAGAGCCAGGCCTAAGCAGCACGCGCAGGCTTTGAGGACACTGGGGCTCACTCCTGCCTCCCCCCAGCCCTGAGCTGAACAGAAGAGGGGAGCAGGTGCGGGCTGCAGTGGGTGAAGCCCAGATGCCTCACCTCAGCTCTGCAGAGCAGGTCTTGGGCCAGCACCTTGAGATGGCAGTGCGGGTCCTGCCTCCAACAGGGATACCTTGGGACTCGCAAGAGGCAGGAGGAGGAGGGCGCACATGGGGCCAGTTGTGGAACAGGACAGGGATGGACACAGGCATGACCTTGGGTTTGGACACCTTGTCTGCTTTGCTTCAAAGCCTCTGCTGTCTTCCCACAGCAGTGTCTTGGTCAAACGGATGTTCAGGCCCATGGAGGAGGAGTTCGGCCCAGCACCTGCTAAGCAGATGAAAGAAGAAGGCATAAAGCGAGGTACCTGTCCGGCTGGGGCGCACACTGGTATGGCATGCACAGTGGGGGGCAGTTCACCAAGAAGAGCTCAAAGCCCGCCAGCCCTGGGCTTCAGGGAGCCCCAGCCCCACACAGTTCTTGGCACCTGCCTTGAGCTCTGCCCTCTCTGTGTTGCCCCTGACCTTCAGTGAGCTTTGTGCTCTCCATGCGCCAGCTCCTTCCTCTGCTGGGGAGGGTTGTGCTGTGCGTGCTGAGCCCCGGCAGCAGGGTCCCAGGCTGGAGAGAAACCCACACACGTGACAGGGTGGAGCAAAGAGCCAGGCCGCAAGCCCCGTCTCCAAAGCTAGTGACGGGCCCTGAACCTCTGCTTTCCAAAATGCCACCACTCTGTCCTGTGCCTGGGGTCTTACTCCACCTCCCCGGAAGGATCAGAACCAACTGAGGGCGTCTGTGTCTTCCCAGCCCCTCTGCTCTGGGCACGCTTGTTGTGAGTGGCCAGTTCCCCTCGGCCCTACTGAGGCCGGCTCGGAGGGCTCTGAGGTTTTATTATATCGGGTTGTAATTTACAGTAAGTTGGTGGCCTTGCAAGCTCTGAGGGACAGTGACACGTGAGGGCACTGAGACCTGCCCATGGGGAGGGAAGTGACCTCCCTGGAGAGCTCTTGCTTGGAGCACCCACTCCACGTGGGTGGTGACAGACTTGGAGTCGCGGTCAGCGCCAGTTCTTATTCTGTATTTGTCGGAAGTTCCCAGAGAGACACGATGGTCATACCAGTGGCCAAAGCCCTTGCCCTGGGTTGATTTGCCTTTGTAGCCAGTGTGGCTCTTCATGCTGCTGCGCCGGCAGGTGATCATTACACGGGCCCTGCCTTGCACAGAGCTACTGAAAGTTGGCTTCCTGGAAATACCTAGCATGCCCAGCTGCGTGGCGGTCACAGCCTGTGCGGGAGCTGTGGGACTGTCCCACCTGGTGGCCCTCCCCTCCCCCACCCTTGCCCAGCCACTGAGGAAGCCAAGACACTGGCTTGTGAGTGGAGGGGCAGTGATGACATTGAGCAGTGGGTGGGGTTTTGGGGTGGTGGCTGCTGGACTGGAGAGCTTTGGGGAAAAGCTACAGGTTTTCCTTTTTGGTACCGGGGATCAAACTCATGACCTTGCGCTTGCCAGGCGGGAGCTTGTGCCACTGTGCTAAACCCCCATCCCCCTGGATTTTCTTCTGTAAGAGCCACCAGTGGTTTTTTCTCTTTGACTTTTAATTTTTGTCACCTAGATGTAATTGGGTTCTAGGTTCTACTTATTTTTCCATGTAGTACTAACATTGAGCCCTTTTATAATAACCTCTAGATTATTTATGTTAGCGGAAATAGAGGCTATAAAATATTCATCCCAAAGGACTAAATTTGGAAATCTTTGGAGACATACTCATTTTATTTATTTAATAGATATTTTTATATCTGATCAAGCCTCGTGCCTCCCTCCTCTCCTCCCTCGCTTCCTTCTGCTTTGCCTCCGCCCGCCCTAACTGAACCTTTGCTGGGGCAGAGTGGAGCCCGGCAGCCCCTGCATCCCATGTGCTGTGCAAAGCAGCACCTTCAGCGCTGGCCTTGGGGAGGGGGACAGCGACTTCTGGCCCCACTGCCTTTGCTTTTTGGCAGGTGGCATTCCTGCTAAGTTGGTATTGGCCCATGGTGGGCTCCGGGCCCTGCAGGCTTTTTGACCTGGGCATGTTTTCCCAGAGTGGCTGGATGCGGGGGCTTCAGACTTGACCCTCTCCCTTCCCTCTAGAGAATCAGAAGTCCCATCACTGGGAGGGGCAGGCAGGCATTGCAGCCAGCCCAGGGCTGCAGGGTGGCACTGTCCACTGCTGGAGTGACGGGCACTGTCAGGCGGGAGCATGGGTGGGGCCTGGGGCGCCCGAGCCTGTCTGAGCTCCACATCTCCATGGGTGCCTGGCCACTGCTGTTCTCTTCCTGGGCATTCTCAGGCTCCAAGTGCTATTTCACAGACTGACTAGACAGTTGTGTGCCGCTTGACTGGGAGCCTCCAGGGACCCCAGCTGCTCCCTGACAGCTCCTCTCCGGGTGCTTGCTGAGTGCCAGGCCACGGGTCTTTATCCTGTGGTCCCTCACAGCGCCCCCATGTGGCAAAGCCCAATGTCCAGCTTTACCAGGAGACTGTGAGGAGGGCAGGGTTGGCGGGGCCCTGCGGGGTGCATGGGCTGCGCCTCACTGGGCTTCCTCCTCCCTGCCCGGGCATCTGCCTGCGCTCTGCTCTCCCTGCCCCGCTCCTCCCTCACTGGCCTCGATGCCCCTGTCATCTCCACAGTTCAGCTCTGCTGCTACAAGGTTACATTCCCAGTGCCACCCCATGGTCACGTGGTGAGTGAGGCCGGACCATCGGCACTGTGCCTCTGTCCTAACTCACAGCTCTGCCCCCCACCCTCTGCTTAGAGCGCCCCACTGGCAGCTGCATGGGCGTGGGTATTCAGGAACAGTGAGCAACCAAGCAGATCAGGGAGCCACCATGGGCTGCCCTGGGGAGCTCCCTGTGAAGTTGAGCCAGGGTGTCTCTCGGCCCCCAGCCACAGGCCGATGTCACAGGGCCCACTCCGCTTGCCTTCCAGTACTGCTGTACGTGAGGAAGGAGACCGACGACGTGTTTGATGCGCTGATGCTGAAGTCCCCCACGGTCAAGGGCCTGATGGAAGCGGTGAGTGTGCGCCCCTTCCTCCTGGGCTCCTACCTGCTTGGTCCTCCTTTGGTGCATGCAGTCACCCAGGTGGCTCCACAGTGAGATGCTTGAAGGACAGGAGGAGCTGTCCCCAACTTGGGCTCAGGAAGTTACTTTCTGTTTCACTCACACATTATCTGCACAGACACAACTCTGCCTGGAGCGTGAGTTCTTCCTGCCTTTCCCCATACCTCTGTGTTGTGGAAGTTCCTGCTGGTCACGGTGCAGAGGCCCCATGATGGCTGGAAAAACTGCGGCCCTGAGCAGGAGATGGGGCTGCGGGCCAGCGTTTGGGTACCACAAGGCGCCTGTAGGAGGAGCCATGCATCGCAATCTTTGCGGCTGCTTTCTGTAGCATACTTTTTCCTTTGACATTGATCTGTGTTGCAGTATACACCAGAGCTTTATTTCCCCCGTGGGCTCAGTAACATTCTGTTGTAAGGACACACATTTTGTTTGGACATTAGATTTTTTTTCCACTTTTTGGCTATTGTGAATTATGCTGCTGTGTGTGAGCAGTCATGGATGAATTTTAATGGACACCTGTTTCCGATTTTTTTTAAAAATTGTTTTCATGGTATTGGGTATTAAACCCAGGGCCTTTACACTAAGCTGTATCCCCAGCACTTTAAAAATATTTGGTCTAAGTTATTAAGTTGCCATTGGGCTTGGACTTGCAATCCTGCCTCAGCCTCCCAGAGAACCAGGATTACAGACTTGCACCCCTACACCTGGCATGTTCCCAATTCTCTGTGGTATGTCCCAAGTAGAATCGCTGAGTGGACACAAAAAGCCAAATATTGCATGATTGAGTTTCTTAAGTAACGTCTAGAGCAGCACAGTCACTGGGATGGAAGCAAGTTGGGGCCATCGGAGGCTGGAAGCAGGCGGTGGAGGGACTACTGAGGAGCATCCTTTAGGGATGCTGAATGTATTTTGGAATTATGGGGGTAATGGTCAAATACCATAGTGAATGTACTAACATGCTATTGGATTGTACACTTCAAAATGGCTACAGTGATGTACTGTATGATATATATATATTTGTGTTTGTTAGACTGTAAAAATAAGGCCAGGACTGTTTGCAGTGTGTCTTTGTGCTGCCTCTGTGCCCGTCCCCAGGCAGCTGAGCCCGGCAGACAGCCGGCTCTCCTAGAAACGCCCAGGGGGGCCTTGGTTCTCCAGCGCTTTTCGTTGCTACGGAGTTTGTTGTTGCTGAATCAGCCTCACATAAATGAAAAATGAAAGCAGAAATGAATACAACAAAAAATCTAATCTGTACCTCCTTACATGAATCAGGATTTTTTAAATGCTCCTAAAGTTTCCTCAGGATAGACAAATGAGCTTGAAAATCTTCAGAGCT
Organism: Dasyprocta punctata; assembly: GCA_004363535.1. NCBI lineage: Eukaryota > Metazoa > Chordata > Mammalia > Rodentia > Dasyproctidae > Dasyprocta > Dasyprocta punctata. The sequence goes on from RJWM01033760.1 coordinate 17,073, forward strand.
CTCTGGGCAACTTTTGGCAGTGTCACACTCCAGTCTGGCTTTCAGTACACATTGCCAGACCAGACTGTTACGGTCTGAGTCTGGATGTCCCCTCAAAGCCTCATGCAGTCTTGGGGGCGGCTTCTAGCATCGGTGACTGACTCATGGTCCAGTGCTGGGATTATGGGTGTGAGTGCCATGCCCAAGAAGGCATGGCCTACGTGCAGTATCAGGGACAGAAAGAGTCTTCTGTCTGTGCTCTTCCCCTTTTGCTCTTGTTGCTTTTGCTGTTTTCTGCTGCCATGAACTGTCGCCCTCTGCCTTGTGCCACTCTGCTTTGGAGCCAGCCAAGTATGGACTGAAACCTCCACAAACTGTGAGCTAAATAAACCTTTCCTTCCTTCATTTTGGGTGTTGGGTGCTATGTCCCAGCAATAAGAGAAGAGTAACGAAGACATGGACTAACCTCGGAGGGTGGGAACTCAGACGTTACCAAAGTTCAGCACATCTTCCATCCTCAGTCCTGCAGGGTGGAGGTTTTGGGGACCAGGGATCGATTTCTAGCAAGCTTCCTAGAGCCTTCTGGGATGAGCGAGGTGTGGGAATCACTGGTCCTGGCAGCCTGGATTTGCTGGGCTGCACTCTTGCCTTTTCCTTCCATTCCATAACAGCTGATCAGTTAACACAACTGTTCTGAAGATGTGATCTCACTGCACCACCGAGACTAAATGTGACCTCCATGCATGCCCCCGCACAGCAGCAGCTGGCTCTGAGTCACTCCTGCTTTGCTGTCAGGGACCCAGGAGGGCAATGTGTGGCACCCTTTAGCCCTGTGAACTGTGGCCGAGTTGGGATCCTCAGGGCGCTTCTGACTTCTTCTCCTCTTCAGGTGTGGAAGGAAAACGTTTTACCAGCACGCGAAATCCGCTATGCCCTGGCTTCCCAAGCTCTGGGAAGGGGGCGCTTCGGCATCCTCAGGAGACTCAAGTCACTGCAGCTTGCAACTTGGGGTGTCATGGAGGGTCATAGGCTCTGTGGAAGTGGGGCTTAGCCACATAACAAAGATGGTAGAATCTTTTTTGTTGTTGTTTTTGTTTTTAGCGACAGGATCTCACTGTGCAGTTCAGGCTGGCCTTGAACTCACTATGTAACCCAGGCTGGCTTCCATCCTCTTGCCTCAGCCTGGAGACGGTAGAATTTTGAAGAAGATGAACTGTTTTTCTTTTCACCACGTTAACGCTGATGATTCACACTGGCTTCGTTATGGTTATAAGTTTAAGGCTTAATTATAGGCAAAGGATTTGATGCCCAGGTTCCTGTGAGGGCCATTTCCGAGTGATCTGACCAGTGATCTTGCACATTGTGAACTCAGCACTGCCCCACTGCGCTGGTCCCAGAGCCCAGTGAAGTCACTCACGCTCTAAGGCCTTCCTGTCTGTGCCCCTGCTGCCCCTGCTCTGCATCGCCAAGGCTTGAGCCCTTGGGACTCCATGTGCAGCGGCTTCCTTGGTGGTCCTTCCCATCACCTAGGTACATAGCATATCTGCCACTCTGTCCCTAGCCTGTTTCGCTTTACTCCACCCTACACATTAATTGTTAGATGTTCACTGCTTTCCTCTCCCTGGAGGTTATAAAGTTCACAGGGTCATGGCCCTGTCTCTTGCTAGCTGTGTTATCTCCAGTGCCCTGAGCACAAGTGTTTGCTGACTGAATCCAGCACCTTCTGGATGCACACCCCAGGCTGTGTGTGACGTGACTACTACATGCACTACTTCATCTGCCCCATACAGTATGCCAGTGAGCGTGGCTGGTGAATACCATCAGGGTGGAAACTGAGGCCGAGACAGGAGGAGGCTTCCCAACAAAGGGGCAGGGCCAACCGAAGCTCTCACAGCTTTAGTCCAATCAGGAGACGCCCACATCTGAAAATGCACTGTGGAGAATGAGCTTCCCAAGTCACACGCACAGTGACTGTGGAGAACACATTCTGCGGCAGTGAGCACTCGGGGAGGAAGTAGCTGCGGATCCTGCTCGTTCAGCCTCGTAGGAGTGCGCAGCCTGGGGCGTGTCCCTCAGCCTGCCTGTACCACAGGGTCGTCATTTCCGAAATGAAAATAAGAATAAGGAGACGAAAATGGAATGTAGGTGTGGTTGAGGATTAAATGAGTTAGTAACATGGTATTCAAAGTAGCACCTAGGAGTACTCTGCAGACACACAGGTGTGCACACAGGCACTGTGGGTGACCGGAAGTGCCCCGAGATGGGAGGCAGACTGCGGCTCCTCCATCCGCAGGAGCTGGGCAAGAGTGAGGAGCGCTTCTTACTGAGGCTGGCTGCCTCACATGAGGGAAGGACAGCACCCCACTTTCTTCGAGGTGAGTCTGTGCATGGAGGTCACAAGTCACATGTGGCCACCCAGGAAGTGTGCACGCAAGAGCCCCTGGCTTTCTTGTGCATCTTAGGGCTTGCGCCTGGCTCTGTTGGGCCCCCCTCCTCACAGCAGGCGGGCTGAACTCGATACCTCTGAGACCCCACAGGGACCTCCACCTCCTGCCATCTCATACCCAAAGTTACTGGGCCAAGCGCTCCGCTCTGAGAAGTCTCAGGCACAGACCAGACAACCAGCCACGCTGTGACGTCCTGCAGGGTACCAGGGAAGGCGTCAGGGTCTTAACAGGTGTCAGGAATTTAAGTCACGTAAGTGTGTGCTCCATGCAAACAATTTGGAAAACACAAGGAAAAGCATCTAAGCACCCCTGTTCACCTTGTGTGATAGAACCATCAGGCAGCATGCCTTCCTCGAGTAGCAGACAGGGCCTCGTGATGAGCTCACCCACCCCTGGGCAGAGGAGGTCTCTGGGGGACCCTGACAGATGGCAGCATCCGCCATACAACAGCCCGCACAGTCTCCTCCTCCCTGGGTCATCAAAATAATCAAGAGCCTGTTCGTGGCATAGGAAGAAGTAATGCTCCTTATTCATGTGTCTGGTGTCATGAACTATGGGTGGGCTAATAACTAGAAAAATTTCAAAATATGAATAACCAGTATTTTGAAATATCTGCAGAATTCTAATATGACTTGAAAATATCTGTGATTTTCATTGGTAACAAAGACATAGAATTGTAGGTTCACACCTGAAGGAAATGCCAAATGCCAGTTTGAGGTTAGTGAAAGTAAGGGTGTATGTCTTCCACCCAATCTCCTGTGCACGACCTTTGGACCTCTGTGGGCCCCGGGTGAAGAAGCCGGGGCTCAGGCC
>RJWM01033761.1:0-12686 GCA_004363535.1 Dasyprocta punctata
ACTGCTTTTGCTTAATTTTAATATGAACATAAATGTTATGATCAATCTACATAATAATATGAAGTAAAGTACTTCATTTGTTTATAAATAGAAATACACAGACATGCTACCAATATTTTAGTGATACTGAAAAAGTATATGACTACTTTGAGTTTATAAGCTTTTAAGTTTGATATTTTTCTTGTTTTACCGTATCTTCTTGATCAAAAATGTTATTTTCTACATCAAGCACCCTATATTAGATAGTACTAGCTGGGAATGTATTAAACCAGTGATGGTGAATGTTTTAGAGATGAGACCCCAAATTATAACACAAACCCATTTATTTATCACAGAGTTATGTATCAATTAAACCTGGATACTCAGGTTTCAGTTTAGAAAAAGCAGCTCATACTTTAATCTTCTGTTTTGCAAGGAAAAAAAACTGCATGACATAGGTTCACCACCTGTGAATTAGATAGTGCTACCTGAGAAAACATTAGTTGCAAGGCTTTGCATATATATTTCCTACCAATGTGCAAATGAATTTGGTGATTAATTCAGGGTTTTTTTTTTCATTCAGTACTACACAAGGTTTTAGGTGGATGTTAGCAAGTTCATAATCCTTTATTGAAAGTCAATGCCATATAATCTACTAATTCTAGAATTAGAATTAGAAAGATAAATAAAATGGGTAAAAGTTCATTATAAATCCATGTGAAAAATTAACTTACTTGTTACTCTTGTTCACTGCTATTTCTTTTGGGTCTAACACAAGTAGTGGTTCAGATTTGATATTCAGCAATACAATTTTCCAGGACAACTCATCACAGTGTATCTTTCTTCAAGGGAATATGCTTGGCTCATTTGTCAAAATAAGGTGACTGAGTGTGTTTGGAATTGTTTCTGCATATTCTGATCTTTTCCATTGAACATCAGAGCTTTTATTATTTTATTTGTTTATTTATTTTGCCACCACCATGCTGTTTTTATCATGGTGGCTTTGTAGGATAATATCAAGTCAGGAATTGTGATTCTCCCTGCCTTGTTTTTGTTGCTTAAAATTAGTTTTGCTGTTCTAGGTCTCTTCTGGTTCGACATGAATTTTAGGAAGGTTTTCTCTAGTTCTGCGAGATTTGCTAATAGTATTTTGATTGGGATTACATTAAATCTGTATAGAAATTTTGTGACTATGATCATTTTTCCTATATTGACTCTTTTTATTCATGAGAAAGGGATATTTTTCCATTTCCTGAAAACCTGCCTGATATCTTTTTGTTAGAGTACTGTTAACTTTCAAAGTATAAATCTTTTTCTTTCTTTGGTAGATTAATTCTTAATATCTCTCTCAACATGAGTTTGTTATTTGTGTACAGGAATGCTATTGATTTTTGAGTGTTGACTTCGCATGCAGCAATGAAATTGAAATCAGTTATTAAACATGTAAATATTTTGGTGGTTAGCTTTCTACATGCCAAAGACTAAAAGTAGACCCATGTCTCTCACCATGCACTAAAGTAAACTCAAAATGGATCAAAGATCTAAATATTATAACAGAAAACCTAAATCTACTGGAATAGAAATAAGTAGAACTCCTGAATACATAGGTGTAGCTAAACTTTCATTAAAAAAACCTTGGATTGCATGAGAAATACTACAAATAATACAATAATAAGCAACTGGATTTTCAACCTAATAAAAAGTTTTTGCACAGTGAAATAAATTATCAGTGGAGTGAAATGAAAATCCACAAAGTGGGAAAAAATTTTATCCAAGTGTTCATCAGACAAAAGACTAATACCTAGAATATATAAAGAGTGTAAAAAGCAATTAGATCCACCAAAAGTAAGGATCCAATCCAAAAACGGGCATTGGAGATGAATATGCACTTTTAGATGAAGAAATATAAACATCAAATAAATACATTAAAAAATGTTCAATGTTACTGGTCCTTCAAGGGATGCAATATAAAATAATTCTGAGATTCCATCTCATTGTAGAAAGAATGGAAAATATCAAGAAAGGAACTGATAACAAGTGCTGGCAGGTCTGTGGGGGAAAAGAAAACCTTTTCTACTGCTGATGGGAGTGTAGACTAATGCAATCACTATGGAAAGCAGTATGAAGTTTCCTCAAAAAACTATGATTAAAGCTCTCATTTGGCACAGCTATTCCCCTGCTGGCTAACTTTCCAGAATAATTGAAAAGATCGTATCACAGTGATATATACACACCCATGTTTATAGCAGCACAGTTTGTAATAACTAACTCTTGGTCACAATTCTAGTGCCCATTAATCAAGAATGGATAAAAAACATGTGGTTTTCTCATACAATGGAGTACTACTCAGCCATAAAGAAACACAAATTTGAGACATTTTTAGGTAAATGGATGCAATTTGAGAAGATAGTAAGTGAAATAAATTGGACCGACATGTGTACATATCATATTATTTCTTTGGTGTGAGAAACCATAGTATGACAGGTATTGTGAAAATGGAAGAAATGACAGGTGGACTAGGGAGAGGAAAGGAAAAAGAAAAAAATGATAAAATATTATTAAAATCTTTATAAGTAAGTAGGAGAAGAGAGGCTGAACAGTGAGAAGGGGATTAAAAAACAGGAACCAGGATGTATCATGAGCAGATACAAATTTCCAATAAGTGTGATCACTATTTAAATATAAACTGTACCAATAAACTTCACAAAAAATGTGAATATAATACTATCATTTTTTACTTTAAAGAGAAAAATTAATAAAGTTTCAAAACATGATAATTAGAGAGTAGCAATGGTCAATATATTGCACACTGCTATCTTCAAATTAGTTACTCAGGGAACAAGACATCTGCATTTAATTGTCTGAACAATTTTAGCGCAAAGCTTCCTTTTCAATGAACTAAAATAAATTAGTAGTATAACTACTTTAAATGGTAAATATATATATATATTTTTTTCAGCTTCTCACACTAGGAGACAACACTGTTTACACATGAGACTCTGATTTATTTCACTTATGAGTGTGGTCTCTACTTACATTCCTTTACCTGTAAAAGTCTCAGGTTTATCTTTCTTTATGGTTGGATAGTACTCCATTCTGTAAAAATAACACATCTTTTTTATCCAGTCTTCAGTTGAGGAACATTTAGGTTGTTTCCAAGATCTAGATATTTCAAATTTTACTGCTATAAACAGTGTTATGGTTTATACATTGTGTCAACTAGAGAAGTCTAAAAGCTTAATTAAGTAACTCAGCAGCTCTACATCCTGGGGTGTAGAGCACAAGCAGTTACCTGTTCATTTTGTCAATTTGAGAAAGTCAGAAGTTTAACTGAGAGACTCACAAGGGAGCCAGGGTTCTTACTTTGTAAACCTCCTCATCCTGTGCCAAGGAGGGCAAGGAGATTTGTGAATGCTACACCCACCCTGGAGGTGGGGGTGCTGTCCTGTGTAAAATAGTCCTGTGTACACTATAAGGGAGGAGAAGAGGCTTGCTCTTGCCCCTTTTTGCTCTGACTGCTTTTGCATGGCTGTTGTCTTGAAGTGTTGCCTCACTGCCATGCCACTCTGCCTTGGAGCCAGCTGATTATGGACTGACACCTCCAAAAAAACTGTAAGCTAAATAAACCTTTCCTTCCCTAATTTTAGGCATCAGGTATTTTGTCTAAGCAATGAGTGAAAAGTAACCAAGACAGCATGGGTGTGCATATATCCCTTTGGTATGATGTTTTTAATTATTCTGGGAAGGGGAATAGCTGGGTCAATGGGTCCTCCAATCCTAGTCTTTTCCGGAATCTCCACACTGATTCCCATAGTGATTGCACCAGTCTGAATTCCCACCAGCAGTAGAGAAGGGTACCTTTCTCCCCACAGCCCCTCCAGCATTTATTATTGGTTGATTTCTTGATAACAGCCATTCTTTCCAGGATGAGGTGAAATCTAAGTGTTGTTTTACTTGGCATCTCTTGAATGATCAGTGATGTTGAACAATTTTTCACATATTTATTTGTTTGTGTTTCTTCATCTGACAAGTGTGTGTTTATCTCAGATCCTCATTTTTGAATTAAGTTTTATATCTCGGAGACCTGATTTTTTGGACTTTTTATATGCCTTGATAGTAATCTTTTGTCTTGGGAAGCAGCTGGAAAAGATTTTCTCCAACAATATGGTATGTCCCTTTACTCCATTGGTGGTTTCTCTTGCTGTGGAAAAACTTTTCAATAGGCTGATATCCCAGATGTTGACTCTTTGTGATAGTTCCTGTGGGAGTTATGTTCTTTGCCTACACCAATGTCTTTAAGTGTTCTACATACTCTATCTTCCAGAAGATTTATTGTTTCTGTTTAATATTAAGATTTTTGATCCATTTCAATGTTAGCTTAGTGCACGGTCAAATATATGGGTTCAGTTTTAATCTTCAGCATGTGTAGTTTTACCAGCACAACTTATTAAAGAGGTGTCAGTAAATGATTGGCACCTTTTCAAAGATAAAGTGGTTTAGTGTGTCTGGAGTTGTTTCTACATCTTCCAATCTGTTCTGCTGATGTTCAAGTATTTTTTTTTGTTCTGTTTTGTTTTGTTTTGTTTTGTTTTGTTTTGTTTTTTGCCAGTACCGTCCTGTTTTTATCACAGTAACTTTATAGTATAATTTCAAGTCAGGGATTGTGATGCCCCTTGTCTTGTTTTTGTTGCCCAAGATTGCGTTTGCTATTCTAGGTCATCTCTGGTTCCAGATGAATTTCAGAATTGTTTTCTCTAATTCTGTGAGATATGCTATTGTAATTGCATTAAAACTGTTTTGGAAGTATGGCCATTTTCATTATATTGGTTCTTCCTATGCAAGAGCAAGGAATGTCTTTCCATTTTCTAATATTCTCTTTAATTTCCTTTTTCAGAGTACTGTGGTTTTCAATATAGAGGTCTTTTACATCCTTCATTAGATTGATCCCTAAGTACTTCATTTTTTTAAATTTTGGATGCTACTGTGACAGGTGTATTTCCATGATTTCTCTCTCAGTGAGTTTATTATTCATGTACAGGGAGGCTATTGATTTTAGAGTGTTGACTTTATATCCAACTACACTACTGAATTTGCTTATTAAATCTACAAGTTTTTTAGTGGAGTTTTGGGGGTCTTCTCTGTAGAGTAGCATGTCATCTGCAAATAATGATAATTTAAATTCTGCTTTTCCTATGTTTATTCCTTTTATTTATTTCTTGTGTCTAATTTTTCTAGCTAAAGTTGCCAGGACTGTGCTGTATAAGAGTGGAGACAATGGATATCCTTGTCTTGTTCCTGATTTTAGAGAGAAAAATTTTTTTCAGTGTTTGCTCATTTAGCATGATGTTGGCTGTTGGTTTGTCATAGATGGCTTTTATGAGATTGAGATAAGGACCATCTATTTCAATTTTCTATAGTGTTGTATCACAAGTTCGTGCTGGACATTGTCAAAAGCATTTTCTCCATCTCTTAAGATGATCATATGATTTTTGTCCTTTGATTTGCTAATATGGTGTATTCCCTTTATTGGTTTGTATGTATTGAACTATTTCTGCATCCCTAGAGTGAATTCCACTTAGTCATTGTGTATAATCTTCTTGATGATTTGCTGCATTTTGTTTGCCAGTATCTTATTCAGGAATTTTGCATCTGTGTCTGTTAGGAAGATTGGTCTGTAATTCTCTTTCTTAGTTGGGTCCTTCTGCAGTTTTGGCAATGCTTGCTTCCAGGAATAAATTTGGGTGTAATGCTGCCCTTTCAATTTCATTAAAGAATTTGAGAAGTAGTGGTATTAGGTCTTCTCTAAATTTCTTGTAGAATTCAGCAATAAGTCCATCAGAGCCTGACTTTTCTTCATTGGTAGGTTTTTATTTACATCTTTGATTTTGTTGATTGATATTGATTTATTTAGGACTTTCATATCTTGGTTCAGCTTTGGTAATTCTTATGCATCTAGGAGTCTTTCCATTTCTTCTGTATCTTCCCTCTTACTAGAATACAAGTTTTCGAAGCAGATTAGATGATCTTCTGGATTTTTGCAGGGGCTGCTGTGTTTTAACCTTTTACATTCCTAATTGTATGGATGTGAGTCTTTTCTTTCATTTGTTTTATTAGATTGGATAAGAGTTTGTCATTTTATTTAGTCATTCATAGAACATGCATTGAATCTTTGTATTTTTTTTTTTTTTTGGTCTCTAATGTGTTCATTTCTGCTTTGATCATTATAATTTCCTTCCGTGTATGAACTTTTGGTTTAACCAGCTCTACTTTTTCCAGAAGCTTGATGTTCACCATTAAGTTGGTAGTATGTGCTTGCTCTGTTTTCATGATATTGGTATTTCCTGCTATTAATGTATTTCTTAGGACTGCTTTCATTGCGTCCCATAAATTCTGGCATGTTGCATTTTTATTATCATTCAACTGTAAAAACTGTCTAACTGCTTCTTTAATTTCATATGCTCAGAAGGATGCTATTTAATTTCCATATGTTTATGAAATTCTTGCTGTTTCTTTTCCATGGATTTCCAATTTCAATACACTATCACCTGATAATAAGCAAGGAATATTTTCAATTCCTTTGTGTTTACTTAAGTGCGTTCTATAAGCTAATAAGTGATCTGTTTTGGAGAATGCCCCATGTGCAGCTGAGAAGAATGTGTATTTTGATGTAAGACAGAACACTCCATAGAAATCTACTAAGTCCATTTGTTGAAGAGTTTTATTCAGTTTTGATATTTTATTGCTGATATTTTTGTCTAGTTGATCTGTCTTTTTGTGATAGTGGGGTATTAAGAGCCCCCAATACAATTGTGTTAGGATTTATTTGATTTTTCATACCCCAAAATATTTATTTTATATAGCTGAATGCACTGGTATTTGTTCTATATAAATTTATGATTGTTTTGTCTTCCTCTTGGATTATTCCACTTACAAGGATGTAATGACCTTCTTTAACTCTCTTAATCAGTCTTGGCTTGAAATTCACTTTGTCTACAAATATAATAGCTGCCCCCACTTTTCCCTGGGTTCTTGTCACCTGGAGTATTTTTTTCCATCCTTTGAGTTTTAGTCTATGAATTGAGTTTATTTTTGAATTAAATCTGTTTCTTGTATGCAGCATATTGTTGGGTCTTGCTTCTTGATCCATTCTACCAGTCTGTGTCTTTTGATTGGTGAATGAAGACCATTAACATTGATGGTTATAACAGATATATGTGATATAACAGATATATATACCCTTGTCATGCTATTTTCCTGTTGTTGGCTCTCTCTCCTTCTTTCTGTCCCTCTAATTTTTTGCCTTGCCTAGCGGCTTGCTTTTGTTGAAGTTCATGTAGTTGTAGTTCTTGTTAATTCTCTCTAGAATATCCTTTAAAACGTTTTTGTTCGCTAGTTTGGTGGTTATAAGTTTCCTCAGATGTTCTTTGTCATGGAACTATCTTATTTCTCCACAAATTTTGAAAGACAGCTTTTTTAGGATACATCAATCAGGGTTGAAGGTTGTTTGCTTTAGAATGTGAAATACTTCACTCTTATGTTTTCTTTGACTTGAGACTTAGCACTGCAAAGTAAACTGCGATTCTGATGAGTTTTCCTTTATAAATGATTTGTTTCTTTTCTCTAACAGCTTGCAAGATTGTATTCTTATGTTGAATTTCTGGAATCTTGAATATGACACACCTGGCTATGGATTTTTTTTTTTTTTTGGTCATGGTTAATTGGAGTTCTATATGGCTCACTTATCTGCATTTCAAATTCTTTTTCTCCACCAAGTAGATTTTCTGCCATAATATCTGTGAACTGCTTTTTAATATCACTTGTGCTATATCCTAATTTTTCATTGACTTCAATCATCTTAAGTTACTATTTTTTTTATATCATCTAGAAGCTGCTGCATTTGGTTTCTCATGGTCTCTTGCTATTTTTGAGAAATCTTTCTTTTCATAATCACTAATTGCAAGCCTGTCTTTTGTATCTGAAATTATGTCCTCACATTGGCTTAATCTGCTTCAAATAATTTCAATGGGATTTTTATTCTCATGTATATCTGCTTGAATCTGTCTTATGGGTGCCATTTCTTTCTTGTGCTGAGCATTCTTACTTACATAATTTTTGTGAACTCATCTATTTTTTGTCTATATCTGCGCTGGTATCCCTAACCATGAGCTTCATTTTAGACACCATCTCTGAAGTTATTTGACAGATTTTTTCTGTTTTGATTTTTTCAAGAGCTTCATTTAATTGATTTGTTGCTACCACTTCAGAGAGGCCAGTTCAGAGATTTTCATATTGTCCCACTTCATTGTCCCCTGGGTTTGACTTTGGTGAACTGGATGTCTGCAGTTGCATTTTGTTTAAGTGTCATCTCACTTTGTTTTTTCATTCCTGGAGTGATGTTTGTAAATTGCCTATAGTGGGTTGTTCATTCCTATTTAGACCCTTAGGTCATGACTACTTCTCTGAGGTATCTTCTAGGTGTAGTTGATTTTTGAGTTTTAAGTCCATCAAAAGATCCTACCTCTTCAATTTGCTTAAGATGAAAAGTTGCTGCTTGTTTGGTAAAGTCCCTGGTTCTTTGGCACTGTGCCACTGTACTTTCTGTGACCCTTAGTAATCTCAGTCCTGGAATATCAGGATGAACAACTATTTAGAACAATTGTATACTTTTTTACTTTAGTAGTATCAATACAAGCAAACACAACCTAGAAAGTGACAAACTGGGCTTACCATTAACTTGTTACTTTTAACCATAAATTTTAACTAGATATGTGATTATATAAGAATATCTAAAACAAACCAGGAAATTATGTGCAGTGTAAAAGTCATTAATTTGTTAATTTTACCCTCAGGGTTTAACATTTTTAATGGGCTAAGGAGAAAATACAAAGTGGAAGAAGAGGGAGAGATTAGAAGTAAGGTTGGAGGACAAAGAGGAATCATGCAAACTGTGGGAAACTGACACAGAAGACTTCAAAGCAAGAAAGAAGAAAGAGATAAAAAGAATAATAGAGGAGAGTGATAACCATAAGAAGGCTGGAAACCATCTTCACACTCATATAGAAACAAGATCAAACAGTGAAGCAAGGAGAAAAAAATGAAAGCAAAATGTGAAAAACAAAAGCAAACAAGAGACAGAGAAGAGAAAAAAAGTCTACTTCTAGCTTAATCCAGGTTTGTCTCTGCTTTCATTGCAGATGGCCCATGGAAGCAAAGTCCTGATCCATGCTGACCTATCCCAGCAGTTCAGCAGTAGCTTTTCAGCAAGGGATTGGATAATCTCAGAAAGTCTGTACTTTCTGGCCCAGATCAGTTGCCTTTGTCTTACCATCTTCTGAGCACCTTCTCCAGGTCTGAACCCTACTGGGAGCTACTAGATGAAGCCAGCCACAGTTTTGAGTTCTTATCTCGGTCAGGACCTCTCCAAGAGGGCTCCAGGTCAAATACTCTCTCCCATTGAAAGACTGAGGCCTTTTCGCTCACTGTCAGCCAGTGCAGTCCTTCAAGTCTCCTGCTCTCCTCCATGAATACTGCTCTTCTATGCTGCTGCATCTCTCCATAGATGCTTCCAGGTTGCCAGTTACTACTGTGGGTCTGCAGGTTTGAACCACTCTTCTCATGCTGTGAGTCCTCTCTCACAGTTGGAAGCCGCTGCCTGCTATCTCCTTCTTCTTCATTGAAAGTTCTCTTCACTGTCTCCATGGGCTTCAATTCACACTTAGGATTATTCATGGGTCCAGAGGACCCACTTCCCTACTTCTTCTCTTCCTCACATTGCTATATTCTAGCATCTGGATAGCGACTCTCTGAGAATTTCTTACTCTGCTGTTTACCACTTAGTCATCTTAGATCTGACCATAAAAATTTACTTTATTTGAAACTGAAACTGCATTTAATCAATTATGAGCTTTACAATTTTTCATATTTTAAATACTTGTGTCAGTAGCTGGTAATTGTAAATACATAGCTGTCATCTTTTGCACAAAGGTAATGGACATCAGTAGTTTAGAAGTTCATGATGGAGATAAGGATATTTGTGCGAGACTTAGGAAATAGTATATCACCAGTAGCCTGAAAAGAATAGATTCCAACTCATTCTAGCAATGAACATTGGCATCTCTGAGTAGGAAAGGATTGAGAAACCAGGAGTCTAACATTTAAATTAGAGAAATATAATCAAAATTATTTTTTTACTTAAAATGACATTCCCATATATAAATGTATACACTAAAATCTTTAAAAATGTGTCTCAAAGTTTTCCTTCAATAAGCATTTAATGAAAAGCTGTAAATGGAGAACAAATCAGACAGAACTTTTAATCTCAAAAAAAAAATCTTAGGGTTCTATGAAATAATAATCATCCACCTGCAAAATGTAACAAAATATACCAAAGAGATAACTATAGAATTAAAGTTAAAAACAGAAAGCATATAGATATAACTGTTATTCAGAAAAATTCAATAGACTTTTCATTAATAACCATAAAATTATAAATAAATTTTGAAGTACTTTTCTAATATTGCAAACAATGGTTCACTTCAAATAAAGAATACTGCATCAAATTTTTAACTTTTTCTAACTAATGAAGAAAATATGCCTTCGACTATCACTCAATTCTGAGTACCCCAGAGCCATGGTTGTGAATCTTTTTCATTCTTCTTTTAGTGTGCACTAACACATTATGACTTTTGTACTCCATGTGACAAAACAATGTATCATTAGGGAAAGAACACATCTAAAACTTTAGGATAATTTCTCATCCACATAGTATACTAAAAATAAAATTTTAGTTTTGTAATTTGAGGAGAAGTAAAATGTATGAGAGCAAAATTATGTTAGCCTAAAGGGATAAATAAATAAATACTCTTTTTTAAGGTTCTCAATATAAAGGTATATTTTCAATTTAAGCTCACTAAATTAACATACTAAAGTGTGATAATTATTAAAAGAAAAGAGAGATAAAGTTGAATTGTGAAATGCAAATTAACTCAAAAGCTGTGGTAAGAAAGAAACCCATTTCCACTATTGGTAAGTCTGTAAAATGATAGGACCACTATTGAAATCAGTATGGGATTCCTCAGAAAACTGTAACTAGAAATTGCATTTGAATTCACTGTTCCACTTATAGGTATCTTCTATAAAGTGTTCAAGCCATCATACCACAGAGATTTATGCATACCTATGTTTATAATAGTGCAATTCATAATAGCTACATCTTGAAAATAGCCTATACTATGTCCATCAACAGATGAATGTATAAAAAATGAGACACTTATTCACAATTGAATACTTCTCTGCCATAAAGAAACTTGAGTGATTTTTATGAAAATGGTTGCACCGTGAGATCATAATGCTAAGTGAAATAACTCTGATGCACAAGCACAAATATTGAATAATTTATCTTATATGAAAAACTATATATATAGTTATGACAGATATATCATATATATGACATATATATCTTATATGAAAAACTATAGAGATATAATTATGACATGTATATCATATATATGTCATATATATATATGACAGATTGTAGGAAAAACTTAAAAAAGGAAAATAGTTACTGTAATCCAGTGTTCACAATGTATCTAAAAGTGTATCTTGATTTAGTAAAATTGTCTTACATGTTGGATATTGTTTATCTGACCTACTAGTCTCATTTTCAGTCTGCACCTGGCTTTCAATCTGTACATATAATAATTAACTTTATAAGGTCTTCTAAGATAAATAAATTGGTACCTTGATTCATGAACTTAATTCATGTCATGGATTTGGGTCATAAACTGAATTCTGAACTGAATCAAATTTCTCCATAAAGTTGAATGTAAGCAAGGTTAATCAGTTCCAACTGCTAAAAAAGTTGTCATGAAACAATTTTGGTCAGGAACTGAATCAAGTACCCCAGTAAGGTTCACCATAAGTAAGGCCAATTCTTTCTGAATCATATGTGTTTTTTTAACTACAAAAAACATCAAACAAAGTAGAGTACAACTTGAAGAGATAAAACATTAACCTTGCCAAAGTGATTTCTCTTATGCAGGACAGGAAGGTAAGTGGGGACAAGATTAATATTTGGAGGAAGACTCTCCCCCCATAAGGACATCAGGGATATCTCCTTCAGATATTTTCTATGGTTCTTTGTCCCTTAGCTGTAGGATCAATTTTTACAATTAAAAAAAAAGCCTATTTAATGTTATGTGTTTTTCCTGTACTACATAACCCTCTGGAAATGAGAGCTCATGTTACTTTTCATTAGACCCAATACTATTCATTATAGTAATGTTGGAGTGGTGCTTCTCAAGAAATTCATATGCTCATTTTATTTTTCCCATAATGGATTTTATCATGCCCCTGCTAACCTCCTCGTTGATTTCTTCTTCCTCAGGGGGATGTTCCTCAATAAGCAACTTCTAATGCTCACTCTGGAGTTCAGCAATTTCTTCCCTTGTTAACCCCTCCTGATAGTCCTCAGCAAGCTCCCCTATGCCTGCACCATTGATGGTTAGATGCATACTCTTGACCATGGACACAGTTGCCTCCCACACCTGTGCCTCTGACCCTCTGAATTCATGCTTAGTCACAAATTCAGGCCACAGTTTCCTCCAGGCTGAGTTTATAGTCTGGTATATGACATCTTCCCAGGCTTTCTCAATGAAGTCAATACAGTGAAGGTTATTGAAATGTTTCTTCCACAACTCTGAAAGAGT
>RJWM01033762.1:0-20253 GCA_004363535.1 Dasyprocta punctata
GCCGTTGGCGCTGCGTACCCTTCCCCCCTCACCACAGACCTAGCAGCCACTAATCTACTTTCTGTCTCTATGGGTTCTTCTACCTTGGATATTCCATGGAAATGGAACCATACATTATAGGAATTTCTGCGATCGGCTCCTTTTATTTAACAGATGCCTTATTGTTCAGTAAGTTATAAGACTCATCCACATTAAGCCATGCAACTGTACTTCATTTCCTTTCACTGCTGAACAATACTCGCTGTGTGGATATGCTGCTCTTACTGATCCCCTCCCAAGCTGATGAACGTTGGGTTGTTTCCACTTTCCAGCTGTTAAAATGAATGCTGCAGTGAACACTTGTTTTTCACTGGGTGTGTGTTTTCCTGCCTTTTGGGTATGTTTCTATGTTGGAATTGCTGGGTCACATGATAACTGCATGTTTAATCTTTTTAGGAACTGCCGAACCAAGTTTCAAAGTAGGGCTTTAATTATGCCAGTTTGACTGATGTGCAATAAAAAATTCCACTGAAATTTTAATGTGCAGTTTACTGACTTTGAGGCTCTTTAACTCACTGGCCATTTTCATTTTGTTCATTTTTTTTTTCTTCTAAATTGCTTTTCATCTCTTGCCTTCTCTTTCCATTGAGCTGGGCTGTTGTTTATTTTTTGTTTGGGGGTTTTTGCCTTTTATAAAACTCCAAGAATTCTTTGTATATTATAGATATTAGTGAGTTTATTGTTATCTCCTTTACAAACATTGTCTTGATTTTACCATTTGTCTTCTAACTTCTAGGTTCTTGTGTCATGTAACACATTCCATTTTTATGGTGCTGAATATATCCTCCAGGTTTTTGTGTTCATTAAAAAGTTCTTCCCTACTTCCAGATTACTTAAGGAGTGGCCTAAATGAAAAGATTTATTCATTTATTTATTTAACATTATACCTTCAATATACAAGATTTATCTTATACATAGCATGAAATAAGGTTAACTGCCTTTGTACTGAAACAAAATATATATTAAGTTATCAAATATAATTTTTCTGGGTTCTCTATTATACTGGCTTTTGAGCAATTGGTCAAGATTGTATGTTGCTCGTAAAATCAATTTAGTGGATTTTGACACTTAAAATATAATTAGAATAGAAAAAACCCCAATATATTATATACAGTGAGGGTAAATATATCATGGAAACTATTTCTATTTTTAATACACACATGCATATCAAGGGTCATTGTCATGTAAAATATAATTCTTATTGTGAATTAAAACTCTTTAAGTTTCAAATCTACTCCTCCAATGTACTCCACTGATCCACTTATCTATTCTTTTATCCATACCACATTTACTTGAGTATTTTTGCTTCTGGATAATTTGATATCTAGTAAAGCAAATACCTCTCTCTTTTATATAATTTATTTGGTAATTTTTGGACATTCTTCCACAAAAATCACACAGTTATTTTTTCTTAATGCTAAAAAAATTCTTTCCATTATAATTAAAATGGTTAATTTGGGAGAATTTACACATTCATGACCTTGTTTCTTACTCTCCACAATGAAGTAGTTGGTTTGTCTTTACATTCTTGAAACATGGTACATTTTCATGGTTCATAGTATAGGTCCTTGTTAAATATATTGTAATTATTTTACAGTTCTTTTCATTGTTGTGACAGAAAATTTCTCTCATTGCCATTTGTGTTTATTGCAAATATAAAGACACTATCAATTTTATTTAGCTACTATCTGTGTATCCCAGCAGATTCTCTTACAAATATTATTGTTTACAACTTGAGTCTTTTAGGTTTCTGACAAATACCATCATATTTGCTAGGATCACTAGAAAAATAGTAAACAATCTAGTAGGACAAAATGGCAACAGGGAGAACCTTGACTAGCTCCGGATCCTAAGTATAAGCAGCCTGTACTAGAAATCAATTACTCAAAGGACCGAGGCTCACCCCGCTCTTCTGTCTCTCAAGCTGTTTCTCCTATTACAGCCTCTGTCCCTATTCCTCAGAAGCCCGCATTTCTTGTGCAACTTCTAAACTGTAACACACACAGTTTTGAAGTTGCACAAGAAAGAGCCCTGAGAAGTAGGGTGGAGAGAGAAAGAGAGGGGTCCTGGTTTCCAAGACCCTATTAAAAATACTTATGCATCCATTTGGATATATGTATGTATGGCAAAAGACAAAATGCTGAAAGGAACATTAAAAAATTAAGAATGTCCAGAAAGATAATCAAATAGGACATAAAAATATGCAAATAAGTAACTTTAGTTAAATATTCAGATAGAAATGATGCATGCTCTAAATAGGCATAGGTAAGGTAGAGTATGATGCAAAATTATTCCTTACAAAGAGTTGCAGGTGAAAGCTAGTTATGTACTACAATACTGTCATAACGCAAATATAGATTAAAAAAGTTTTGTGAAATTAGCTGAACCTCATTAGCACATTGTTGTTATTCTCTCAGGGAAAAGTTGCTTTCAAATAATCCCCTATAAGTGAACTACTAGTAATATAACTCTTACAGACTACTTGGGCAGCCCAATGATAACAGTGCCTAAGCTATAGTACTGGCAAAGAAAAAACAAAAAACAAGGCAATAACAACAGGAATAAATGAAGACTTTGTCCTTAACAGTGACCTTTCCTGGGTACTCCTTGTGAACAGAATTAATTTTGTTCAATGCAAATAAAATGAATTCATGTCATACAAAATTTCTTAAAGATTTAAATTATATAAAATCAGGTACTGAAGAATTTTAATGATGTTCATAATTCAGTGTTAAAATTGTTTTATATTGCCAAAAATACACAATCTAAAATTTTCACCACCATCAAAAACTGTCATCTTTGAATTCAGGGTGTATCACTGCAAACCACAGCTGTTACATCAGCCAGGTAGTTTATTAGTTCATCCATGCTATGAAAATACTCCTGACATTTCATCTGGTCAACCATCTTAAAGGTTAATTCTTGTTTCCTCTTTCAGATTTTATTCTAGGTGAACTGTTCTGGGCAGATTCTGTTTACCTATTCTGAAACAAACCACAAACTGTTTCATTGCTCACTCTTACTGTTAAGAACATATTGACTTGCTGCCTGCTCTGCTGTTTAATTCATTTATGCTGAGAGTCAGGCATGAAGACAGAATTTTAAATGTGACATTTGCAGACTGTTAGGTCATTTAAGCTCCAACAACACGAGGGAATTCCTGACATATAAACTGGACCTGATTACCAAGCACAGATGAGCTTCCCAAAGGAGTAAATTTCTGACCATTTTTTGGTAATCTCATGGAATTTTAACATTGATGAAAAGATCTCTATAGCCAGCATTTTAAAATAAGACCCTCTGTTTCTTTTAATAAGTTCAAAGTGGCATGTCTTGTCAATGCATATCCGCTAAAAATTCTTTTGATTGAAAGGATATACATAAAGAGTCAAATAATTACAGTTCATAACAATTTTGAGAAATTCTGGCATGAAAGGGCTTCAAATATTTCCTATAATATGTAAGGACCTGAAAAATCTGCTAGGTCTAAAGGCTACAGCTCTAGTCAATAGACCATTTAAAATTACTAGACTCTGGCCCAGAAGGGTAGAGGTTACATGCTGTCAAAATTACAGTACAAAGTCTAAGTTTAATACTTACAACACTGCCTTTTCTAAGATTATAAAGGGATGGTAGAGTCATTATAATTGGAAATGAACAAACTGCCCATGTTGCATTTAGAGTCACACTTCACAAGGGTTGATTATGGGGTAGTGAAGAGGAAGTAGGGCGAGACTGTTTCTCCTTTTTAGCCACTCTAAAAAATTACACCATATGATGTACCTGCAGCTTTCTCCTTGTCACCAACAAGTACCACATACAATGGTTCAAAATGAACGTTTTCTAAAATTAAGTTTTGTTATTAATACACAAAAGATAATTCTGATTACCCTGTATTTTACATAAGTAAGAATTTTGGTGTTACAGAGCAAGTAGCATTTTAACACTGTGCAACAAATGAGACCTTTAACTGTAATTGGTGTAGCCCAAACAGGGACAGACAGCCTGAAATGCCTTTCAACTACAGCACATTGATTTTGAAAAACCTAACAAAAGCAATCATTTTTCAGAGATTAAAAATCTTGTTTCTTTCAAAAGAATAATATGGAAAGCAAACCTGGTGTATTATCTGAGCTACAGGAAGTTGTTCAGCATATTTCAGTGGTTCCATTGATTCCTCATCCATCTGGTCTTCCTTATAACTGAAAGAAAGGAATTTTAAAAAAGCTAAGGCAAATACTATTTTTAAATATGTAAAATATTTAAATAAAGAAAACAAAATTTACTAATATATATTTAAAATGTAAATTTTTGAAATAACCAGTATTTATCAATAATCTTAAAAAAACATGAATGAAAAATTTTCAATGATACAAACAAAACTGTATTCAGACTGTACTTGATAACTATTAATAACATTATCTAATATTACCTAGTGTTCTTCATTCCTGTCTTTTATTCTGAGAATTAAAAATGTTTCAGGAGGTCTCTGTCTATAGGGCATGGTTTGTATCACAGCCCTTCAAAATCTGACTCCAACCACTAAAGCTTCATCTCAACCCCTTCAACACTTGTCTGGGTGTTGGTTTGTAGTGTTGGCCACTCCTCCACCCCCACCCCACCCCACCGCCACCTCAAACCCCACCCCCAGAGGGGGAAGGGGTGGGGGAGGGGGGTTTGCACCCACAGGACTTTCTCACTTCTCCCACACTATTGTATCTGTTGGGACCAACCACTAATTCTCTCTTTTGCTCCTCTTTTACCTATATCAATTGATCTGTAACCATCTAGGAACATTGCTTTTACTCTTAAAGATAAAAAACAGGTTTTATCCTCTGTATAGCCAATATTTATTATATGACACTCATTAAATGTTTACTTAACATATGGATAAGAAATAAAAAGCAACTCTCAAAGGTGATTTTATATGGAAAATATTTTCTTTAAGATCTACATTTAAAATGAGATGTAATATTGGCATAATGCTTACCTATTACAAGATAGTAAATAAATATAAATAGTAAATATAAAAATAAATTTCAAAAAATCATCCCAAATGAAAAGAATTTGATAAAATTTTGAAATTACTGATCTTTCTAGAAATAGTAAACATTAGATTTAAAGAAGTGTATTTAAACTTTCTTTTACTTTTTATCTATAAATTACATATCAGTTTAAGATTAGATTTAAACTTTAGAGCCCAGCCCCCATGTGCACACTGGCCACCCCATCAGGACTCTCCTGTGGGTAACCAGCATGGGCGGAGAAAAGCAGCCAGCCTAGCCCCTGTGCATACGCAGGGCACCATCGGGACCCTCCCACAGGTAGCCAGTACTGGCAGGAAGAAGCAGCCAGCCACACCTTGGAGAAGCCACCTTGCACCCCACTGCCTCCTGGGGAACCTGGGTTAGGAGAAACCCAGGTGCCTAACTCATCCCCCTACACTGCAAACGGGTAGGCAATGTGGGAAGCACTCGGGACCCCACAACCTGCTCGTCTGGAGGAACCCAGGAAAACATCAAGACAAAAGAGGAAAAGGCAATCTCTGGCCTCCAGCCCAAACAGAACAAGTCCAAGAGACTCAGACATGGAAGAGAGTGGAAGTCACACACCTGAAATTTCTGAGATGATGGCAACTGTAGTAAAGAAACTACTTCATGAGGCTGTAAAAGAAATCAGATCAGAAATAGTATCTCAGGTAAGTGAAGAAATGATAAACACAATAAAAGTGCATCTAAAGACATAGATTTTTTTAAAAAAAGAGGAGAATAGAAGAATGACGGAAACTTTAAGTGAACAATATAGAGAACTGAAATGCATGAAACAGACTCAAAGAGATAATCTGGGAAATTAAAAACTCCATTGAAAGATGGCAAAACCACTTGAAAGAAATTGAAGATAGACTTTCAGGCCTTGAAGACAGGATGGCAGCTAGCAATCGTGAAAGGAAAGATCTTTTAAAAATAACAAGGAACCAGGAAATAACAATTCAACAGCTGCAAGACCATGCAAAGAAAAACAATTTAAGACTGGTAAGTGTCAGTGAAAAAGCAGGAGTCAACACAAATGACATAAAGAGACTATTTACAGAAGTAATAGCAGAGAACTTCCCAAGCATAAGAAAAGGACATGATATACAGATAAGTGAGGTATATAGCACTCCAACTAGCCATAACCAAAATAAATCTACACTCAGACATATAATAATCAAGATCCCAGAAATTCATCACAAGAACAGAATATTAAAGGCTGTTAGAGAAAAGAAACAAATCACCTATAAAGGAAAACACCCCAGAATCACAACAGACTTCTCAACACAAACCATCAACTGAAGTAGAGCAGGAGTTTTCAAGTCCTGAAAAAACAAAAACAAAAACAAAAAAACCTTCTAACCCATGTTGGTGTACCCTGCAAAACTATCTTTCGCAACTAATGGAGAAATAAGATACTTCCATGACAAAGAACAACTGAAGGAATTCATTACCACCAAACCAACCCTACAAAGAGTACTGAAGGATATTCTAGAGAGAGAAAAATGATCACAGTCCCAGGAACAGCAGCAGAGTGGGATCACTGAGCGGGGCAGACAACGGAATGGAGAGGAAAAGTAGGGAGCCAATGGCAGGAAAAAAGCATGGCAGAGATGAACCAGTGCATGTTGGCCATACTATTTATGTGGATGGCCTCAATTCACCAATAAAAAGAAACACAGAGTGCATCAAGAAACAGAATCCATCAATATGCAGTATACAAGAAACACATTAACTCTAAGGAAAGTCATAGAAAGTCAAAGGAGAGAAAACAATGCTCCACCCAATAGGGAACCAGAAAAAAGCAGAGGCAGCTTGCCCATCAACTGTAGAATGGATAAGAAAGATACAACATTTTTATACAATGAAAAGCTACAGAAGCTAAAGAAGGAAATCGCAAGGCTCTTGTAGGTAAACGGATGCAACTTGTGATCATGCCCTTGGGTAAAATGGTTTGGACTCACATGGGTGAACATCATGGTGTCTCCCTAGTATAAAAAACTGAAGGAGTTAGTGAGATCCAAAATGTATAACAGGTATTGTGAAAGTGAAAGGGGAGGAAATGTTTAAAAGGGAAGGTGGAGCCAGGTGTGGTGGTGCACGCCTTTAATCCTAGCACTCGGGAGTCTGAAGTAGGAGGAGCACTGTGAGTTGGAGGCCGGCTTGGGCTACAACGTGAGCACAAGGCCAGCCTGAGCTACATAGTGCGGCCCTGCCTCAAAAAACTAGGGCCGGGAGTTTGGTTCAGTGGCTTAAGCGCCCGTCTGGTAGGTGCAAGGTTGTGAGTTTGATCCCTGGTGCCACATAAAAAATAAATAAATAAATAAATAAATAAATAAATAAAAATAAAAAGGGAAGGTGGTAGCCATTGTTAATTCCCTATTATTTTATTTTAAAGTCCTGTATCATTTTCATTGTTTTGTTTTGATTGCTTTTATTCTGTTTTGTTTGGTTTGGTTTTATTATATCTGAAGGCAGGGGCAGCTATCTCAAAGATAGCAAGATATATTATGGTAGCTATTGTTGATCTCCTATTATCTTGTTTTGAAGTCCTACAATGCTTTCACTGTTCTGTTTTGATTGGCTTTATTCTGTTTTATTTTGCTTGGCTTGAACCAGGCATGGTGGCGCACGCCTTTAATCCCAGCACTCGGGAGGTTGAGGTAGGAGGAGTGTTGTGAGTTTGAGGCCACCCTGGGCTACAATGCAAGCGCAAGGCCGGCCTGAGCTACATAGTGTGACCCTGCCTCAAAAAATCAGGGCTGGGAGTTTGGCTCTGGGGCTTAAGTGCCTTCCCTGGCAGGCGTGAGGTCATGAGTTCAATCCTCAGTGCCGCAAAAAAAAAAAAAAAAAAAAAAAAAAAAAATTTTTTGCTTGGCTTTATTTTCTTGAAAAATTTTTTTTAAAAAAACCTAAACTTTAAATTTTCTTAGAAAACAAACAGATAAGATTGACTTAAGGTTTGAGGACTACAGTTAAAGAATCTGAACTCTGGAATCTCTCTTAAGGAAAGGGCAGATATATAAGTAAACATAAAATTTTGTACATGAATAAAGGGCTTCAAGAATCTTATTTAGGTACAAGTTCGTGTACATCTTGCAGGGTTAGCACAAAAATAATTAACCTAGGGAAAAGTTTAAAGATTTTTAAAATAGTAGAGAAAACTGTCTCTAAACATTGTTTGTAAAGACAGAATGTGGAAAGGTGGATGCCAGGAGCTAGGAGAAAGAGCCCTTTGCATGGGTAGTGTTTCAGATCACAAAATGAAAAAAGTTCTAGAGACGGCTATGGATGGTGGCAATGATTACATGACAACAGAAATGGATTTAATGTCAGGGAACTGTGACATGGTTAAAATAGTAAATGTTATTTATATATTATTGGCTGAATTGTGCTCCTCCCCTCACATTCCCAAAGTCACATTTGGAAGCCCTAACCTCCAGTACCTCAAAAAGGGACTACAGTATTCCTAGACTGGCTCCTGAAAGAATGAATGAATGTTGTTTGAGGTCTTCAGGCTGCCCTTGTTGAACAAGACTGGTGTCCTTGTAAGAAGAGATTCTGACACAAGACAGAACAAAGACCTCCTGAGACACCAAGGGAGGCGGTGGTTTATTTAGAGGCCAAAGAGAGGCTTTCCGAGAAACCAGTCTTGCAGACACCCCTGGCCTCCACACAGTGGGGAACAACATCTGTTGTTTATGCACCTAGTCTGTAACGCTAGTAAATTAATTCAGTGCCGTGTCTTGCCACACATTAATATTTTCACTGCCTGAAAACAAAACTTTGCTTTGAAACATTTCACAATGTGTTTTTAAGTCTGCCCACATTTTCATGTATAAAAAACTCATAGATGGCAACAAAAGAAAAAAATAAATGTTAAAACCTTTGTATTTCAAAGAACATAATCAAGAAAGTAAAAAACAAGACAATACCTGGAGAGAGGGGAAAAAATTTTAATACATTGTATGTCAGAAAAAAGCCCTTATCAAGAATATATATTAATATTATAAATCAATAATAAAAACTAACTCGATGAAATCTTTTCCTTCCTCATTAAGGAAATCCTTCAGTAAAATCCACTTATTTCTGTTTGCATCTTTTTCACTGCAGCCTATAGTGGGAAGAATACAGTGACAAGTCAGTTTCACGCCACCCTCTGACTCCTATTAATTCACCAGCAGTCAGTCACTAAAACTCTGAAATTAAAACTGCTGGAAAAAAATGGATGATCAAATCATTGACATGAATTCTAAGAACACACAGAAATATGAAAAAGTCACTACTTATTATTCCAAAAATGTAAAATTACTACATAGAAGATGGAATTTTGCATTCTACTTGCAAAATGTTTCTCAAACATAAAAAATATTTCTTTAGTTATTCAAAAATATTTGAAATTTGCAAATCACTTTAAGTAACTTTTTTAAATGTCAAGAAACTTATGAAAAATTCTAAATACATTTCTATGTTTTTGTATGGCATTTTTTGATGAACCATTAAAATTAAGTAGCAGATATGGCAGTACACATCTAGATATTTTAGCATTTATCTGTCATAGATAGGACTGAAATTTTTCTTTATAAACTGCAACACTTTTCAAAGTCACATATAATGTAATGAACTGGCAAACTTGGGAAACATGGATCTATAATTTTTTAGTTATTAAATATTTTACCATTAATTAAAATGGTTTTTTATTTCTTGAAAATGTTTGTTTACTTCCTTATATGTTGCTGTCAGGAAGCCTGATAACAGTTTGATGTTTTTCCCTTTATTCAATTTTAATACATTTTTATTTTTTACTTTTTTCAATAGTTATTAGTTCTTTTTTTAACTTGGAGGCTCACATGGCTTTTTTCCCATTTTTATTTTA
Organism: Dasyprocta punctata; assembly: GCA_004363535.1. Lineage (NCBI taxonomy): Eukaryota > Metazoa > Chordata > Mammalia > Rodentia > Dasyproctidae > Dasyprocta > Dasyprocta punctata. The sequence goes on from RJWM01033762.1 coordinate 9,946, forward strand.
AGTTCTTACTAAGATACATCAAGAGTTGGTTATTCTAGATCAATTCTACCAGGTACACAGAAGACAACAGTCCTTTCAATAGGGAAATACAGATATTTCCAAAAAGTTTTGATCATATTATGGTTTATGGTCCTGTGGTCCCATCAAGTCTCATGTAATCATGGCATGGATGTGGCTGAGTTGAGCGTTCACGACTGGTTTGTTGTCTGGCAGTGGGATTGGCTATGTGAGTGCTGCACCCACCCAGGGGTAGAGCCGACATACAGTGTAAGGGCAGGAAGAAGGCGTGTCCTCCCTCTCTTGCGGTTCGCACCAGGCTGTTTTGCGTGGCCCCGCCATACCATGCTGCCTTGGAGCCAACTGAGTATGGACTGAAACCCCCAAGAACTGTAAGAAATAAACCGTTCCTTTCCTAATTTTGGGCATCAGGTATTTTGTCTCAGCAATGAGAAAGAAGTAACCAAGACAGATTGTAACTTTAAATACTGTCTCTGCTCATTTTTCGTTGGTTTTTCTAGTTCAAGCATTAAATTAGATATAATGGATCTTCTGTCATTTTTTTCCTCTGATCCTTTTTATCTCTCTTATTCTAGTGTCATTTCCTGGGCTCTTTCATTTCTATCCTTTGTGTCTCTACCTGAACTTTTGGTAATATCCAACTTCCCTTGGGTACTCTGTAATTTAAGTTTTCACTTCTGAAATAACTTGCTGTCTTTTCTTTTTTTCTTTTTTTTTTTCTTTTTTGGTCGATTTATTTCCAGAGTTCAGTCAGCTCCTATTTCACACATCTTCCTGTGGTTTTGTCTACTCAAAGTGACAGTTTTTACATGCCTGGCTCATGGTGTCTTTTCATAATGCAACAGCTGGTTGAATGGAGGTTATTCAAGTTTGAGTGTTGCCTTTCAGTGTTCCTCTTTCTGTACCTTTATGTCCTTTTTTATTTTTGCTTTCATTCTTTGTGTGTACATACACTTTAGTAAGAAAAATTTAGCTTAATTTTCTGTTTTATTCTTACAGTAACTTTGTATTTGAGAAAATTTCTTCTTTTTGTCTTGAGGACTATTTATATTGCTTCCTTCAGGATTGGTAAGGACAATTTATCTAAGACGTGGGAGGAAGGGAGGGCGTGACTCACTAGGTTTCTCAGTCCAAGAGCGCCCTCTTCTGTTAATGCTTTTTGTGGTGGTGGTGGTGCTGCTGATGGACGAGTCTCTATTTTTTAAGTAATACCTTACTTCCTTACAGGACTTATCTTTAGTTGTTTTCTTCTTTCCCATTGCCACTAACACTCCAAGAGTAGCTCTGTCCCCACCCTGCCCCTTGCAGGATGTCCTCCACTGTCTGGGAAGGAGCACTTCCCAAAGACTGTTCTCTCCACTGCTCACCATGTAACTCAGAGAACTCCACAGGTGTGCTTTCAACTCACATGTTGCTGTCATGCCATAGAAACCTGAAATTCTTCTTTTACAAACTGGTAAAGTTCTCGCAGGCATCCTAGTATCCTTCATTTCACATTCTGAGGCCTTTTATGGACCTCCTTATAAGATATCTTTTTTCTTTAATCTCTTTCCAAGGTACTTCCTATGGTCTTTTAAGATAATTTTAAAAAGGAATAATTTCAGCATGGAAAAAACTTTGTAAAGTGCTTTTGTGAAGACAACAAAAATAAATTTGTTTACTTGGTGAAAGGATTTCAAATCCAAAATGGCTATGCAACCATTTCAAATGAAAATGGGATTAAAATACTGTCCAAATCTTCTGCATAAATAAATAAAATGCAGCTGGCAAATTATGTACCTATGACATTAGTCTGTCCAATCCCTGTTGCTTTTGTGTCCTTTCCTCTTTTTCATGCTCCCTGCCCTAAAAAATCTCTTTCCTCTATGCTCTCCAAGCATTTCTTAAATAACACGTAAAATTATTTACAGGTCATACATGTATAAGGCCATCTGCGACTTGAGAAAGGTTTTATTCTACAAGGCCACATTGAGATCAGATAAATTCATGTCTAAAATGACAAAGCTCAATGTAGGCTAAAGGACAAAGCACTGCCAAGCACTAAAAATAAACTCAAAGAACAGGAAAACAGAGACATGGTGCTCTGTGAGATTCAAACTAAAAATTAAGAAGATCGGTAAGTAATTCAAAACATATTGTACAATCAAAAATCACTTAGAAGAAATTTTCTATTAACTATACCATAAACAAGAATCTAACACTTAATGTTAACCTCCTGAACACAACAATCCGAAGATTTGAAACTAAAAGTATGCAACAGAGAAACAAAATTAGTTTGTCATTACAATCTTTTTTTAAAAAGCATAGAAATTTTCCCATTCCTAAATTGCATTTTTAAAGTGTTTAAGTAGGCCTATAGTTGACGACATGTGCAAGGTACAACTGCCAAACTCGGGGCTCTCTGACACTCCTCAGAATTTAAAGACACTAAAAGAAAACAGAACTCTAGTTTATTGGCCAAATGCAAAATGCTATTTCAAATCCAGGAAGCTCCCAAGAGTCACTGCGGATTATTATGTGTGAAAACAGGTCACAGAGCAGTGAGAAGACAAGCTCTGGCATCATCTCCCTTGAAAGATCCGCTTGCGAGCTCCTCACATCACCATTCATCTAATTACCAAACCAAAAACCTGTGAGGACAGACAGGAAAATCTGGCCTTGGCTACAACCTCTTCCAAAGAGCACCAGGGAGGTGTGGAGCCACAGGAAGGAGATGTAATATGAGGCAGAGGCCACGTTACCTCTACAGAGAATTAACATCACATAAATTTAGGCCCAAATGTTGAAATTTTATTTACTGTCAGCTACAGTGCAAGCACAAAGAATAGCTCCCGAGTAACTCAGTAAAGCTAATTTAACAAATTCCCAGAAAAATCAAGTTCTAGTTCTCATGTGAGGAACTTCAGAGGTAACCTCCAGTCTGGTAGAAGCTGAAGGCAGGCTTTCTAAAAGTTCACACAACCTGCTACTTGTACACAGAAGAAACTATCTTTGTAGCACCACTGGCAAATCTTAATGTAGTAGTGAGGGGAGCTTGAGGAAGATATCAGAAGAAAGAACAAAGAGGAGGAGGAGGGGAAATGAAGACAAAAGAATAAAGAAGCAGAAAAGGAGAAGTAAAAGCAGAATCTCAAAATTATTGAGCTTTTACCCTGTATTCTGTTCCACCAGGAGTTAAATGTGTATTGTTCTAGTCACTTTGTTTTTACAAGCATATCTGTGTACACATGAAAAATACGTAGAACATCCATAAATCATTTCATTAACAAATTACATTGTGTATGATTTAGCCCATTGGTTTTTCATTCGATTATATAAGGCCAAGTACGGCTTGTCACTTGTTCCTGTATGTTTCCTGAGCTAAAAAAATGGCCTTTATATTTCAAAAGGTTGAAAAAACTAAAGAATGATATTTCATGACAAGTGAAAATTACATCAAGGTCAAAGTTCAGCATTACACTACAACAGTATTTGCAACCAAGATCCTATGTTCAACAAAGGCTAAAATACTTCCTGTTTGCCCTTAACAGAGAGTTTCCTAATCACTCTGAGAATAGTTATTCAGAAGCAGGCTTGCTGGGTCACATACTATGCACGTTTAAAATTTTTCTAGAAACAATAAAAAAATTATCCAAAATGCCTCTCAAACTACACTGTCAGCAGAAATGTATAATTTCACATTTCCTTCCTCATCAACGGTGAATTTTTAGGCTAAATGGTCTCTCAATTTTTTAATTTTCATCTCCTTTCTAAAAACACTTTTAACATGGTCACCGGATATGAATCTTTTTTTCTCTCCAAACTGTATTTCTTTTGCTTATTTTTCTATTGGATTTCTCTTAAATCGATATGCAGCTATTTACTCTGGATGGAACTTTTTGGTATGTGGGTTGCAAATCATTTCACCTCAATCTTCTCTTTTTTTTTTTTTTTTTTTTGGCTATCCATATTTTACTTTTGTAAACATCATCAACTTTTTCTTTTATTAACTGTGCTTTGGGGAGTATGAAATCTTTCCACACTCCTAAATGAAAAAAGACATTTCCCCAAGTTTTGATGTTTTCTTCTTTTACATTTAGATGTTTAACACATTTACAATTTGCTTTTATGTACAGTGTAAAAGTAAATCTAATTTAATTTTTTTCTCTGTGGCAATCCAGTTGTTGTGATACAAATTTTAAAAATTCATCTAGCTCCGATTTTTCAAAAAGCCTTATCTACAATATATTGCTACACATGGCTCTTTGTTGAAACTTCATGATCAACTGCATATTTATTTTCCTAATCTGAACCAATGTCACATTATTTTAATCATTACAGCTTTGGTATCAGATGGAGCAATCACCTGGCCTGTCACCACCGCCACCGCCCGTGCTCCGCAGAGGTCTAATGGCCCTGGCTATTCTTGCTCCTGCATCAGTCCACATAACTCTGGGAACAGTAATGGGTTGTTGTTTGTAAACCCTAGATTTGGTATGAAGGAAAATATTTACTCTTTAATTGCCAACTCTATCAGATCAACTTATAGATTATATTGCTCCTATCTTCAATTTTAAAACCTTTGAAGAGATCTCTATCAATTTCTGATAATGCGATACTGAAATCTCCCATGGCAATGGTGAATTCACCAACTTTCCTTTTTCAAAAAATGTGAATTTTCATGTTAAGTTTTTTGTAGCTATGTTATTGGGTAATTCAAAGTTTATGTGCTATTCTCTTCCTGCTGAGATCAATGTTTTACCTTTAATTGCCTTCTTACTAATGCTAATGCTCTTTTTTCAAGTCTATTTTGCCTAATGTTAAAATATTTCAGTAACGCTTCTTTTGGTTAGTACTTGCCTGGTAATCTTTACATATTCAACAATCTAGGTTTACACTTTCTGTCTCACTATATTTATTTTCATACTAGTTTGATCTCTATTTAAAGTGTTACAATTAGTTTAAATTTATTTTGACAAATAACATTAACTGTAATTTCTCTGCCTTACTTTTTAATTTCTATTTCTCCTGATCTTTCTATATTTCATCTACAGTCCTTTGTTGCCTTCTTGGTAATTTTTCAAATTTTTTTTTCTCCTGTTGTATTTCTGTTCTTTTTTTCCTCTCTGTGTCTGTTCATTAAGTGGTCATCTACTGTCTCAAGCTATTAGAATCTGAGCTTGCTGTCACCTGCATGCCTGGAATACCAGCCATTCCCAGCCAGAAACACTGTAGGAAGCTGAGTCCTTGAAGTCCCTTCTCCCACTAAGTAAGCAAGGGAGTGCCACCAGTTCTGGCGCAATCTCAGGGAAGCCAGGGGTGCTACTCATCAGACAATGTGTATTGCTACACACCTACTTTCCTGGCACTCAGCTACATATTTAAGGAAATTTTTCTTAATTTGTAGGGCATGTTGGTACAGTATTTTTAAAACAACAGTTGCTCTGAAAAATGTAGTCATCATTTTAACTATTTATTAATTCAAATTACTTCCTTATCTCATTTATATTAATTTCTTGTTCTGAAAAAAAGTAACAAGTTACATCTCATTCTGAATATTACAGAGTATTCTTTTACTGAGAAATATTTACTTCTGATGAAACTTGAAACTATGAATGCCAAAGGTCATTAAAGTCTAGTTGTGTTTTTATACTAAAGTATAAATAGAATTTCTCACAGCCAGTGTAAATTCAGAGACAATTTTCATGTGCTTATTACCAAAAGCTACGTAGTTTTTGAATATTCAAAGTTTTACTATGCCTAATCTTCAAAGAAATATAAAGAAAAAACTAGTAAGATACAAGATATATTTTAATAATTTTCTATAATTTAGATGATATGCATAAGAGCATTTAACCACACAAAGAGAAATTCTAATGACCACTACCTATTTTTTAAAACATAAGTTTGCATTTACACTTTAAGTAGATACCAGATTTTACACACATACATGACATTCATGCAAAGCAATCACAGCAGTTACGGTTACAGCTTTATGACTCACCATATAGCTTATTATTACCTGCCTAGCTTGGTACCTTCAAAGAAAAGTGCAAAAATTGCCATGAAGCATGCAGTCTTCAGAACAGGTAATAGAGATCTAAAATACCATGTTCCTGCTCTCTATCAATATATGTGCTCTAAATATACATTTCTTTGGTATAAAAAATAAACATTTTTGTAAATTAGGTATGCTAATTTTAATAAGCCCCTGTTTAAACTGCTCATCAAATATCTCTGAACTTCTGGCAATGGAGCACAAGCCAAGCAAACAAGATGCACCACAAGGGTGGCTCGCAGCCCACATTGCGCACTTAGTCATCACGTGACAAGGTCAGCTCTTCTGAGATCAGAACCTGTGAACTCCTACATTTCATTCATTTTTGTTTATTTCTCACTTTTTAGACCATTTAGTGGGAAATATTAATTAACATTACAAGGTGAGGCCATCAGATAATGACAGAGAAAGAATGTTTAATATTGAAGTTAAAATGAAGTTGATCAAACTCACTACAAAAGGCATTCCATAACAATATCAGGATTTCCTTAATGAAAGTACTGTCAGAATAATGTCAGAATGTCAGCAAGTTAAAGAAAGTATGAAATCTAGGATATCACTGAGTATGAGAATTTTGTACACAAGAATTTAAAACAGAAAAAGATGATTAGTGTTGGTAAATTAATGTCATCTGCAGCTCAAATGAAAATGGTCATTAAGATTTTGTTTGATGAAGGCACAATGCTTTCCTTTCTTACATACACATTTAATTATTATTTATAGTAAAAGTACACAGTAAAAATCAAACATGATTCTTTTAATCTTCAGTTTCTTTAATGAGAAAACTATTTTTGAAATGAAAATTTTAATTACCTTGTAGGAATTTATCTATTACACTTATATAAAAATGTGCTTTAAACAACACTATCCACTTAATAAAACCTCAACAAATGACTACTTTCAGTTGTTAGTTGTATTTTGGCTTTATTTTCCAAAGCGTATTATGAAATTTCAATTTAGTGATTGACCACAGAAAGTGACAGTTTTTCTTAAGATTAAGGGCTGTGACTCAAAATCTCAGGGTCCTGTTACCAGACTCACTTTCCTCCCACAATAAAACCTATGAGTAACCTGACAACTATTTTGAAGATAACAATACAAAGTATAACAACCATTGTTAAATTCCTATCATCTTGCTTTGAAATCCTATTCTGTCAGAGGTTTTTGTTGTTGTTGTTGTCATTTTGCTTTTTGTGTTTTTGTTTGTTTGTTTGTTTGTTTTTTGGTTGTTTGTTTGCTTCTTGATTTTTCTGTTTTTTTTTTTAAAGAGGAAAAAAAAACATAAATTCTGGTTTTTTCTCTTAAAAAAAAAGCCACAAGTAGATGAACATGAGTGTTATGATGTCAGAATGTGTATTCCAATAAACTATAGTAATGAATTAAAATCTGTAGAAGAATTACTAGTAAGATAAAAAACAGAGAGGGAAGCAGAGACTCCTGAAATAGAGTTTTTTCATTTTGGGGTTTTTTGTGGTGGAGGGCCTCAAACCCCAGCAGTGCACATGCTTGGCCAGTGCTCCGCCACTGAGCTATGTTCCCTGCCCCTGAGACAGTCTTCAAACAACCAGCTGCACAGGTAGGCATGAGAAGGTCAGGTTAACAGGAACGCCTGTCACACAGGCTGCAGGTGACAGGGCTAATACAAATGCCTACCGAGCTTCCAAAAAAGCACTAAAGAGAATTTGGTAATACTTGACCTGCAGAATACTTGAAAACCAAGTAAAAAGTCATACCACGATTTCAAAATAATGGTAATTTCTAAAATGGAATCACAGATTTATATGATTAATGTAAGTGAGTTCTGTCTCTTGCTTTTTACCTAAGAGGTAAGAGGCTAGTGTTATATATAGGTCAATCTTCTAGTAAGTGGATATACTTTTCCCCATTAAATTAGAAATATAGATTATTTAAACTTTTTTACTAATTAATAACAAACATAAGTATCTTAAAATTTTCTTGAGTCTTCAATTTCTTGGTCAACTATTTAATAACATACAAACTAATATCTAAATATATATTAGAAAGGTGATATTTTGAAACTATTCTCTAGATCTACTTATATATTAAGTTTCTTACAGCAAAATGATTTCACACACAAAAAAATTCTTATCACCATTTTCTAAACTGACAATTCAATATCAAAAGTCTTTTCGCTTGTTAGTAATCGAAAAAAACACATCTCATGATTTATTTGAAGATATACTTTGCCTCAATCTCTAGCACTTAAAGAAGAGATTCTGGCACATGTACAAACATATACTACTGCTGCCATCTTCTGGTACAACACAGTTTCCCAATTCTTTATAATGCTTCTACAAATGAAAAGTCCTCCTGAGATGAAATAGCTCGTTAATATTAATAAAAACAATAGATGATGTAATGTAGATCATTTTAGATGGCTAAAATATAGTAAAACTAAAACTCTAGCAATAGTTTTTATCAGTACATGTGATAAGCTTTCTCAATAATGCTGAACACTTAGCACATAACTATATTTAAAGCACAAAATTAAGTGCTTCATAAACAAAGGACAAATTAATTCTCATAAAGCTTACATAAGGTAGAGTTATTATTCCCATTTTACAAACACAGAAGCAGAATAAAAGGGTTCAAGTAGTTTGCCAAAGGTTACACAGCTTGCAAACAGCAGAGGATCTGAATTCAGGAGCTGATTCCAATAGCTTTCCTTTTGATCATTCTGTTGTAGTAACTTCAATAATAGATACTAAGTAAATTTTTAAGCTATTTAGAATATTAAGGCTTAGTTTAGTGGAAAGACACTAGAATTATTTTGGGGTTTTTTATTTTAGTGTAATATAAGTAGATATTTATAAAGAAAATATAAAAACACTTACAAAAAAATAAAACAAAATTTTATATCAAAATAGCTATCTAGGTATGGAGGCTCACACTTGTAATTCCGGCACTCCAGAGGCTGAGGCAGGAGGACTGTTGTGAGTTCAAGACCAGCCTGGGATACAAAGTGAGCTCAAGGCCCGACTGCACTGCATAGTGAGACCCTATCTCAAAAAGACAAAAACAAAACAAAACAAAAGGACAAAGGAACTATAATTTGTATGTCAATTAAGAGAACCACTAAACTGGCCTGAGCTACATAGTGAGACTCTGTCTCAAAAAATTAGGGCCAGGAGTTTGGCTCAGTGGCTTAAGTGCCTGCCTGGCAGGCATTAGGTAGTGAGTTTGATCCCCGGTGCAAAAAAAAAAAAAAAAAAAAACAAAAAAACAAAAACCACTGAACAGACTCAAAGAAAACAACCCTTAAAAGTCTTAAGATCTACTTTTCCATGTAATTTCAAAACTTTATTCTCTGAACATCTTAATGTATTCACTTATAGTGATTTTATAAATAATATCACATCACTTTGTAGTTTACACAACTTAGAATTTGGGGATGCTATTCCTGTAAGGCTTAAATTGGTTTTATTTTAAACCAGGTTTGGTGGTACATGCCTGTAATTCTAGCACTCAGAAGGTTGAAGCAGAAGTGCCTTGAGTTTGAGGCCAGTTTGGGCTACACAGTGAGTGCAAGACTAGTCTGAACTACATAGTGAGACCCTGTCTCAAAAGAAAAAAGAAAAAGAAAAAAAAAAAAAGAAAACCAAAAATAAATAAATGAATAAAATTAGCTTTATTTTAATAAGTTTTGAAGTGTTAATAAATATTAGTTAGAAACCACTATTACTGATAAGCCTGATACTTGCTAATTTATATTTAGGAATGTTTCATTTTTACAAAGAAATATAATACCATATTGTGCTATATTATTCATATATACTTTATATACACTGACTTCTTAAAAGTCAAAAAACAAATCAATGTATGTTTTTGTTACTAACAGGTAGTGAAATAAGTTGCTTAAAAACTTTATAAAATGATATGTTTTTGAAACTGTAACAAGAACATGACAAAATTTATAATTTGTATGTGGTGGGTTTTTTTGGTTTTTTTTTTTTTTTTTTTTTTTTTTGAGTACCAGGAATTGAACTCAGGACCTTGTGTCTGCTAGGCTGGCGCTGTGCCACTGAGCTATTATCACCAGCCCTAATTTATATGTGTTTTGCAATCTTTATAAATCAAATGAATCACATTCAATTTCTGAAGTTCCATTTTAAGGAGGTCTTAAATAACTGAAGTAACAAATATTTACATGTAATAATATAAAATAAACTGCCAAATAAGATGCTTCAGATAACACTAATTAATGAATAAATTAATCATTTTGAAAAATATAA
>RJWM01033763.1:0-20312 GCA_004363535.1 Dasyprocta punctata
AAAAAAAAAAAAAAAAAGAATGTATTCCAAAGGAGTGAGAGATTTCAACATTGAGTTTCCCAGCTATAACACAAGAGGAAAAAAGTAGGGGACCCTTTTCATCTCTTGGTTTCTGTATTCTCTCAAGGCGTCCCCTGAAGTGACCTGTTCCAGAACAGGTGGCTGCCATCTGGAAAGTGACCAAAAGATAGGTTGGGTCAGAGTAGACACCCTTACTTACTTGCACCCTCACACCCCTACCTTCGCCAGAAACTCACACTCCCAACTCTAGCAGGTGTTTCTTCTTTTCTTTTTTTTTTTTTCCTTTTTTTTTTAGATAGGGTCTTGTTATGCAGTTCAAGCTGCCACTGAACTCACTATGTAACCCAGGCTGGCCTCAAACTTTCAACAGTCCTTTGGCCTCAGCCTCCTGAGTAAAGCAGGTGTTTCTAAAATCACAGAATACAATTGATTCCAGCTAAAACAGTCATGTTTAAAGAAGGAAGCTGTGCTAGCAAAACCAATAATCAAGAGATCTGAATCACTGCTTACAATTCTTTGAAAGAGAGTGAGGAAAATACCAAAGAGTAAATTGAAAGTGGTTGGAGTACTTCCCAGTCTGTAAAAGAGATCACTTCTAACATAGCATGGTGGCCTACACCTATAATCCCAGTGTTTGGGAGGCTGGAGGCAGGAGGATCACCATGAGTTTGAGACCAGCCTGGGCTACATAGTGTGCTCAAGGCCAGCCTGAACTACACAGCAAGACCTTGTCTAAAAAAAAAAAAAAAAGGAGATAGATCACTTCTAGAGATAGAGTCAATTAACGGCTTGGAGAAATCTTGCCTTGGGCCCTAGGGCAAAGAAGTCTCTAAGACATGTCTGTTGTCTACCTAACCACATAGGCAATCTTCTTTAGCAGAAAGACAAAGCTAAATTTTACTCAAAATTCTCTCTAAAATTTTTATGTCTCTGTATCTGCAACTCACTTATGAAATTCACAGGTTAAAACCTGTACCCATTGTTCAGCAGCCACAATTCCTACATTCCCCTCCCCTGCACACATAAAGGAGGAGAACCAGGCCTAGGAGGGGAGTGAGGTTAGTCGTTCTACCTTATACTAAAAGTGTTTTGGCCCCTTGGATACTGTCTTTAGGAAATAGCTATTTCTGGTGTCTCCCAAAAGTTGGTTCTTTCCACAGGTTTCAGGTTCAGTCTCCTGAGGGAAACTGTTGCCCAGAACACTTAGGCCGGGGCGTGACTTTCATGTGTGCTCTCCTAGATGGACAAAATTCTGATGTCTCATCTGACCCAGAGAGCAGTTAGGTGTCCTTCATCTAAGATGACTTCCCTGTCTTTAGCAAATTCTCATTTCCCACAGGGCTCAATTTAAAGTTTCCTAGTTGTTGGATAGGAGATAAAGGTTGAGACAGTTCAGGGTTCCTTCTTCTCTAATCTTACATGCCTCCAAAAAGGAAAGTACGAAGTGACAGGAAAAGATCAGAAATGAGATCAGTGAAAGGAAGTCTTTTCTTCATGGTGGGTTATTGAGACAACTTGCTCATGAGTCATCACTTTTAGCCTGGAAAAGTGAGAGTGGGGAAACTCAAGAGCTAAGATTGCTTCCTCACCAATGGAAGATCAGACCAGAAAGGAAACTGAGGCAGAACAGGCTTCATGTTCCCTCAAGAGTGTGGGTGGGGATCGGTAAGTCTGTCCCAGTGACATCTGTCCTCCATGTCTTGAGACTAGTTGCCCACCTATTGTCTTTTACCAGCAGTCCCATCATTTATTGATAGGCATATATTTTCTAAATATAAACTGTTTTTCATTGAAAGACCCATTTTACAGCATGTCATATCAAACCTCGCTAGGGGACACTCTAACATTATTTTTCCCTAGCACTGCTGTCTAACAAGTCAAACAGGTCAAGCAAAGAGCACCAATAAATTCTACAACTAGTAAGTCCAATTGTGCATACACAAAACAGGAATACAAGACCTTGCCTGCAAAAGTAAAATATCTCACCAAAGAAACAGCATAATCGAGCCGGGCGTGGTGGCGCATGCCTTTAATCCCAGCACTCGGGAGGCTGAGGTAGGAGGAGCGTTGTGAGTTCGAGGCCCACCTGGGCTACAACGCAACCGCATGGCAGGCCTGAGATACCCAGTGCGACGCTGCCTCAAAAAACCAGGGCTGGGAGTTTGGCTCATTGGCTTAAGCACTTTTCTGACAGGCGTGAGGTTGTGAGTTCAATCCCCGGTGCTGCAAAAAAAAAAAAAAAAAGAAACAGCACAATCATCTCAGGTTCTCTATTTTAAAGAAAACAATGAGTAAAAAGATAAGGCACAAAATTCAAGCTATAAGCAACTGACAAACAAGGATGACAATTTTTGATTGCCCAAACAAGTTGCAAGAATCCATGAAACAAAAGCAAACTCTTACCTTCTTTCAATTATCTTGGCAGGACCTCCAAATGATATAGGACCTCTAAATGATATAAGGGAAGTATTATAACTCCCAACCTGTTAGATGTCAGATATGATGAGTTCTTTTTTTTTTTTTTTTGCGGCACCGGGGATTGAACTCACAACCTCACGCCTGCCAGGGCAGGTGTTTAAGCCACTGAGCGAAACTCCCAGCCCTGGTGTTTTGAGGCAAGTTCGCACTATGTAGCTCAGGCCGGCCTTGCACTCGTGTTGTAGCCCAAGCCAGCCTCGAACTCACAATGCTCCTCCTACCTCAGCCTCCTGAGTGCTGGGATCAAAGGTGTGCGCCACCACGCCCAGCTCTATGATGAGTTCTTGTTTCCCAAAATCAAAGAATGAATTTTAAGGAACAGAGGTTAAGAGGAAAACTAGGAAAACTTGCCAGGCATGATGGTGCAAATCTGTAAGCACAACACTCAGGAGAAGGAGGCAAGAGGACTGCCATGAGTTCACAGCCACCCTGAGCTACATAGCTATGTGAGTTCAAGGTCAGCCCGGACCACATAGCAAGACCCTGTCACAAAACAGTAGGAAACTTTATTAGGGGGGTTAGCTCCTGAGAGACAAGAGGGGGCCTGAGTGGATTGCCTTGGATCCCACTTCTTAGACCCCAAACTCATGAGGTAAATACAACGTAGGATAAAACTATGATCAACCAATAAGAGCACAAGTATACTCACTTAAGTAATGTTGATCCAATGGGGAAGAAAGTCAAGTGGCAAGTGTACATGGGAAGGACAAAGACCTTTTTTGGAAGAGATGAGTCAGGAGGTCCTGGTCACCCACCTGGGTTACTGAAGTCTATCTAGACTTGATTGGATCACTTGATCCAATTATAGTATATTGCTTATCTCTTTGGGAGGCACACAGGCCTGGTCATTCTGGGTTTGAGGACTTCAAAGGATATGCCTTCAGCCACAGCTGTATTTTCATCCCCTGCACTGACTCCTTGGAGGACCCCAGCCTGGCTGACTGCCTAGAACATTTCTACCTAACTTAGCTGTCTATAGCAGTAAGACAAGAGAAGTAGGGGAAGGGATTTTTATTTTCTATATGGGGGTAGGTGTGTGTGGCTTTTAATCTTCCAAATAAGTGTTGAAACAACAACAAAAAATTAACGACAGGTTGAAAGTATCCACCAGCCCCATCTATTAGAACAGCACCTATCTAGCTATCTGTCGACAAAATTGTCAGGCCTAGATTTACCACTCCCACTAATACCTTAGAATCGGAGTCACCAGTTTCCAAAGTCATGGAACTCATTTAAAAATTTCTACCAGAGCTGGGCATGGTGGTGCATGCCTTTAATCCCAGCACTCGGAAGGCTGAGGCAGGAGGACTGTTGTGAGTTCAAGGCCAGCCTGAACTACCTAGTGAGACCCTGTCTCAAAAAAACAGGGCCAGGGATTTAGCTCAGTGGTGTATTGTGAGTGTGATCCCTGGTACCAAAAAGAAAAAAAATTTTTCTACCATTGACTGAGAGAGCAGAGTTGACTTTAAAGAAAAAAAAAATCATCCATTGGACCTACTTTCAATATCCCTCAACCCCACATGGCCTGCGTGTGCGCACACACACACACGTGTGTCCACGCACCGGTGCAAATGGCCTATTTAATATTTCTCCTCTCAAAGGACATTCATTTGATAGAAAACTTTTACTGAGCTGCCTTCTCCCTTCCCTGATCCAGATTAAAATTTCCAAAATCAAATGGCGCCCTCACTAACACACTGTCGGAAACCAGACCTCAGCCTGGTGACCTGGCTGCCCCTCTCCCGCTGCCGTGGGCTCGGTTCCCACGCTGCAGCCACCAGTCTTTCCCCAAACATGTTGTGCCCTTTAGAGTCGGCCGGAGCTGCTACTCCTCCTGAGCTAGTTCCATTCCACCTTTGCCCTGGTTTAAGCCCCAGCATAGTCTGATGAATGAATGAATGAATGAATGCTAATATAGTTGTTATCCCCACATAATTGAGCAGAAAGGTTGTGGAACTAATTATTAAGTCAGGCGAATTGAGTTCCAGCACCAGTTCTTCTACTTGCTAGCAGAGAGTACTTCCGTATCTAAGAGTCCAAGGCATCATATTCCAGTGACCCAGGCACACCCATGTTTATAGCAGTACAATTCATGATGGCTAGGGCCGGGAGTTTGGCTCAGTGGCTTAAGCGCCTGCCCTGGCAGGCGCAAGGCTGTGAGTTCAATCCCCGGTGCCGCAAAAAAAAAAAAAAAAAAAAAAAAAATCTCCCCAATTCATGATGGCTAAATCTTGGAAGCACCCTACATGTCCATCAATACATGAATGGATAAAGAAAATGTGGCATTTATAAAAAATGGAGTACTGGGCCAGGGATACAGCTCAGCACCTGCCTGGCAAGTGTACGGTTGTGAGTTTGATTCCCAGTACCACCAAAATATGGAATACTACTCTGCCATAAAGAAGGATAAACTTGAATTATTCATAGGAAAACGGATGCCCCTGAAGTGAAATAAATCAGACACACAAGGTTAAATGGTGTATGGTCTCTCTTATATAAGAAACTCAAAATATAAAAAAGAGAAAATAAAAGATAGATAACAGAAAGTAAGGAATAGATCTTTTGTGAACAGGAAGGGGCCCAAGAGATGCAAGGAGAGCCAGCCGTGGTGGCGCACGCCTTTAATCCCAGCATTCGGGAGGCTGAGGTAGGAGGAGCGTTGTGAGTTCGAGGCCGGCCTGGGCTACAACACGAGCGCGAGGCCGGCCTGAGCTACACAGTGCGACCCTGCCTCAAAAAACTAGGGCCAGGAGTTTGGCTCAGTCGCTTAAGTGCCTGCCTGGCAGGCGTGAGGTTTTGAGTTGGATCCCCGGTGCCGCAAAAAAAAAAAAAAAAAAAGATATAAGGGGGAGGGGATGAAAAAAGATGATGTGTCATGCACGTGTTCCAGCCTCCCAGAGAAAGGTAATCATTACTTACTGCAAACACGTACTAATAAAAAATAAAAATTGAAAAGAAAAAAGAGTTCAAGAAACGTTTACGTGTGCTCCCAGCACCAAACAAGAGAAGGGAGGTGGGAGGGGAGAGGGAAAGGCGGGGGGAAGGGGAGGCGGGGGAGATGGGGTGGGAGCGAGGGTGAAGAAAAGGAAGAGAAGGGGAGAGGGAGGGGAAAGATTGATTTGTTGACTAAAAAAAGTAAGTTGCCTCACACAGAGGTGTGACGAATTAAATGAGCTGATTCTTGCATCGCACCGGCCCGCGTCCGCGCCGCGAGCTGGGAGCCGAAGTCTGACCCGCTCCAACACTCACCCCCCAACCCCAGGCGCCGACCCATTAGGTGACTGCAATGCTCGGAGCAGGGAAACCGCAGGACGATTACAGATCACACCACACTCTGACTCCTTCGCGGCAACCACAAGTCCCATCACGCCGCCTCTACGGATCTGTTTCTTCTCGTACAAATGAAGGCCTACAACCTTGCTGACCGAACCTGCCGACCTAGTGATCCCACCACACGCCGTGCTCCTACCGCCCAGTACAGCCGCCGCCCGCGCCACGCCTTCCTGCTCAGACCGCCCACCAGAAGGGGCGGGCCCCGACTACGAGGGACGCATGCGCACTCTTCCCTTGCCAGCTCGTTCAGCAGTCCTTCGCGTTTCCAGTGTAGGGTGATTTTTGTCCCCTACTGCGTGCGGTGTCGGCTTCCCTGCGGAAGTGGTGGCCATAGGGGAAGAAGATGGCGGCCACTGTGGCGGCGGCACCTGGTGTGGCAGCCAATCGAGCCAACAAGCGAGGTGGCGGGGGCCCCGGAGGCGGCGGCGTTGGCGGGGGAGCCAGGGCGACGGAGGAGGAACCGCCGCCGCCCTTGCAAGCAATTCTGGTGGCCGATAGCTTCGACCATCGCTTCTTCCCGATCTCCAAGGACCAGCCTCGGGTGAGCGCCGGCGTGCGAGCAACCAGCGAGCCGGGAGGGTGGTTATGCTAACGGTTGGCTAGTGAAGCATGCCCGGGAAGGACTTGTGTCACCTGGTGAGCCTAAAATCGGGTTTATCTGGCTAGGAGGAAAGTAGAGGGCTGCTTGACCAAGGAGGTGGCTTGCAGGCGTTAGCTCTCAGGGTTGTCCGCTCCAGGTTGGGGAGGATGGAGAGGGTTAAATGCAGAAATAGTGCCGCCGGAAGCCCAGACAGCGGGGATTCAGTGTCCCTGAGGAGCCTGCGGCTGCCTTTAAATCTGTGGAAGAGAGATGCTTAGTTGGAAAGGAGTAGCGTCTCTCTTTGCCTCTGAAGGATAACTGTATGCCTGAAAAGAGCAGGTTAGAGCCCAAGGCAGCGTTGTTTTTGTCCCCCTTCTAAACTTTAATGACCACTGCTACTGTCTGTCTAAAGGAGGGCGGTTTTAGGGGCAGGTTGCTATCAGCTCCCGACTTACCTAAACAATAGAAAATTGGACTGAGCTGTTCGTAAGATCTAAGAGAGAAAATTTATTAAAATTCAGGAAAATTCTCCCTAACAGCCCCCACCTCCCAAAAGGCCTAATGGCTGTTCATTTTTGACAAGTGATGAGGAGCAGCTAGCCCAAGACTCGTAGAAAAGGTTAAAGGAGCCAGGCCTGGTGGCACAAGCATGTGCAGGCACTCTGGGAACCTAAGGCAGGACCACAAGTTTAAGCCTCGTCCGGGCAATTTAGTGACTTAATGAGACTCTGTCTCAAAAAATAAAAAATGAGTTGGAGCTTTAGCTTCATTGTGCAGACCCAGAATTCAGTCATCAGTACAAAACAAAAGAGAGAGGGAGGGAGAGAGATGAAAGAAAGAAAGAAATTTTTGGCATAGAAGGCCTTAGCAGTACCTAAGAGTTCTGGATATGTGATTAATGTTCAGTACTGTCCTTTGTAATATCTGGAAGCTCTGTGTCTGATACTAGACAAATAGATTTCATGCCTTACTATGCCCAAATTGAAACAGTGTAGCCTCAACCTTAACACATACTAGGACTGTCAAAAGCAGGAACCAGCCAAGCCTTTAGTCCCAGCACTGTGAGGCTGAGGCAAGAGAATCATCGTGAGTTTGAGACCAGCCTGGGCTGCAAAGTGAGTTCAAGGCCGGACTGAACTGCATGGTGAGACCCTGTCTCAAAACATAGGGCCAGGAATTTAGTTCAGTGGCATAAGCACCTACCTGGTAGGCATGAGGTTGTGAGTTCGATCCCTGGTACCAAAAAAAAAAAAAAAAAGATAAAAGCAGGAACCTCCAGGCATGGTGGCACACGCCTGTAATCCCAGCCCTCAAGAGGATCGCCATGAGTTTGAGGCCAGGCTGGGCTACATAGTGAGTTCAAGGCCAGCCTGTACTGCAGAGAAAGACCTTGTCTCAACACAAAACAAAACAAAGCAGAGATCTATTTAATTTTGGTGTAGAAAGATAAAGTAACTGTAGTATTTGGAAACAGTAATAGATGAGTGAAAATTGTTGCATTGGTTACCAGACCAATCATGGACTCAAGACCTCAAAAGTTTTTTCATATCCTGCCCTGCAGGTCCTCTTACCTCTGGCCAACGTGGCATTAATTGACTACACTCTGGAATTCCTGACAGCTACAGGTGTACAGGAAACCTTTGTCTTTTGCTGTTGGAAGGCTGCTCAAATCAAAGAACATTTACTGTAAGGCCCTGTGATTTATCTTTCCGTGTTTTACCATCTCGCTGTAGTTTTTTCAGGATGGATGTAACTGAGTAAGGAGAAAGGCGAGGAGGAAGATAACATGTCTGTAGATCGCATAGTAGGGTCTAAGGGTATTTGCTTCACTTATAAGGTGAGCAGCTGTCGCTCTGTATCTATCCATTTCAAGGTTCCTGTGACAAAAACTGGACTAACACTTGTACCAGGCAGTGCCTAGAGTCCCAACTACTCAGGAAACCGAGGCAGGAAATCCCCTAAGCCCAGGACTTCAGAAAACAGCCTGGGAAATGTAGCAAAGCACTATCTGCCCCCTCTCTCCCATGACACTTAGGTTTATCTGAATCTTACTTAGGTTTTGCTTCTTATTTAATGTTTTTAATAGGTAGCCTATTAGAGTAATATCTTTGTTTTTCCCCTGGATTCCAAATATTATCTGTTCCTCCCTTCAAGGACAAGAATGAGTTCTTTTTCGTCTTTGTTTTCCCGCTGCCTGGTGTAGGGCCACACACATAAAAAGCCCTTCACAAATGTTTGTTAAAGTCTTGGGAAAAAGTAAGTCTCAGAATTTATGGAAGCTTAGGAAATAAAGACTAGCCATTAGTATGGTCACCGTCAGACAGTTCTTGAATTTGATACGGGGACCTCAGGGGAAAGATGACATGGGAAGTGTGTTCCCAAAGGTCTTGTAGATCCTAGGTTTCATCAGGATTTGGCAACAGAGGTCAAGGCATAGAGAGTAAATAACCATATTTCTCTAACCCATAAAACAGAACTAATGACAATGTTGAAAGCATTAATTATAGTTCATAAATCTCTTTGAAGTTGAGGATTCTGGCTGGCACCCAAAGAAGCCATAAAGAAGGAATGTGAATGCTGAATGAGGAGGGTAGGGGAGGTCCATATGCTCTTTATGATCCATTTATTCATTTCCTTCACCCTTTCCTTCCGGTAGGAAATCCAAGTGGTGCCGCCCTACATCCCTCAATGTGGTTCGAATAATCACATCCGAGCTGTATCGATCGCTGGGAGATGTCCTCCGTGATGTGGACGCCAAGGCCTTGGTGCGCTCTGACTTCCTGCTGGTTTATGGAGATGTCGTCTCAAACATCAACATTACCAGAGCCCTGGAGGAGCATAGGTCAGGATGGGACTGTGTCAGAGACAAAGGTTTGGGACTAGCAGAGCCCCAAGGCTTCTCTCCTTCAGCTGTCTCCCTCCTATCTTTCATAGGTTGAGGCGGAAGCTAGAAAAAAATGTATCCGTGATGACGATGATCTTCAAGGAGTCATCCCCCAGCCACCCTACTCGTTGCCATGAGGACAACGTGGTGGTGGCTGTGGATACTGCCACAAACCGGATTCTGCATTTCCAGAAAACCCAGGGCCTCCGGCGTTTCTCATTTCCTCTGGTGCGTAGGTACCCAAGGAGCCCGAGGTGAGAGAATGACTGGCTTCCGAAGGGGAGGCAGGTTAATCAAGTCCTTGTGTTTCTCCCCACAGAGTCTGTTCCAGGGCAGTGGAGATGGAGTGGAGATTCGGTATGATTTACTGGATTGTCACATCAGCATCTGCTCTCCTCAGGTGAGTGCATTTGGGCTGGGGTCACATAACCGAAGAGCAGAACTCTGAGGGTCCATTGCTGTCTGCTTAGAAAGCCAGAGTGTGTGTCTCTCTTTTTCTTCTCTGCCATAAAACAGAAAGGTGCTATTCTTCCTGTCCCTGATATATTGGGAACCTCTTGGGGTTCGGGCCTCATTCAGCTGTCATGGGTTTGTTTTATTTTGTTTGTCTTGCGGTACTGGGAAGTGAACTCAGGGCTCCCCTGCCTGGGGTTTGATAGGACTCTGGGGGACTGCTTGTCACTTGCAGAGAACAGCATCTAACTTTAGCCCAGCTTGCTTTCACCTGTAGGTGGCTCAGCTCTTCACAGACAACTTTGACTACCAGACTCGAGATGATTTTGTGCGAGGCCTGCTAGTGAATGAGGAGGTAAGAAAAAGCGTTTGAACATGAGTAGGCTAGGGCTGCCTTTTATCTTATCCTGGTAACTTTTTATCCCTCTGGGCCCCACGGAGAGGCTGGGGAAAACAGTCCTCAAAGAAACCTCTCCTGGCGCCAGGCATGGTGGTGCACACCTTTAATCCCAGCACTCGGGAGGCTGAGGTAGGAGGACTGTTGTGAGTTCGAGGCCGGCTTGGGCTGCAACGCGAGTGCAAGGCCGGCCTGAGCTACATAGTGCGACCCTGCCTCAAAAAACTAGGGTCAGGAGTTTGGCTCAGTGGCTTACGTGCCTGTCTGGCAGGTGCGAAGTTGTGAGTTTGACCCCCAGTGGCCCCCTCGCCAAAAAAAAAGAAAGAAAAACCTCTCCTGCTCTTTGGCTATAATAATAAAATGCAGAGGGAATTGAAGAGGCTTAGAAAAGCATTGTGAGTACTCAGGATGTTCTTCCTGTGTTGCCTTCCCGTGTCTTGGTGACCTCCCTTCCCTCATTCAGATCCTGGGGAACCAGATCCACATGCATGTAACAACTAGAGAATACGGTGCCCGAGTCTCAAACCTGCACATGTACTCGGCCATCTGTGCCGACGTCGTCCGCCGCTGGGTCTACCCCCTCACCCCGGAAGCCAACTTCACCGACAGCGCTGCCCACAGCTGCACTCACTCCCGCCACAACATCTACCGAGGGCCTGAGGTCAGCCTGGGCCACGGCAGCGTCCTGGAGGAAAACGTGCTGCTCGGCTTCGGCACTGTCATCGGCAGCAACTGCTCCATCACCAACAGTGTCATTGGCCCCAGCTGCCACATTGGTGAGCACAGGATGGGAATCAAGGCGGCTATCATAGGAACAGGACCCTGGGAGCCTGTTTTTTTTTTCTTTTTTTTCTTTTTTTTTTTCCGGCACCGGGGATCAAACTCACAACCTCATGCCTGCCAGACAGGCACTTAAGTCACTGAGCCAAACTCCCGGCCCTGGTTTTTTGAGGCAGGGTCGCACTGTGTAGCTCAGGTCGGCCTTGTGCTTGCATTGTAGCCCAAGCCGGCCTCGAACTCACAACGCTCCTCCTACCTCAGCCTCCCGAGTGCTGGGATTAAAGGCGTGCGCCATCACGCCCAGCTGGGGGCCTGTATTAGTTCCAGAATCGAGGATGGAAACACAAGGGAGTCCTTAGCAATGAGAAACTAGAGTAGAGCTACCTTTAAGAAGGAGGGAGCAAGGACTTGACAACTGATTTCTCAGTTGTGTCCTGTGAGTCTCTTACTAAATGAGCCTTCATGTTTCAGGGTAGCCCATGTCTACAGTCAGGACCAAGTGGGTAATTAACATACAACAATCACCTGTTGAGTGCGTCACTGTTTACAAAGGGCTTTTATATATATTAGTTATTTAATTCTCACAAAAACCCTGATGGGAAGGTATTATTTATCCATAATTCATAAACCTACTCAAAGAGGTTGTCTTACCCAAGGTCACAGCTGGTATAGAGCCAGTACTGCCAAGCACGGTGGCACATACTTGTAATCCCAGTACTCAGGAAGCTGAGGCAGGAGGATTACGACAAGTTTGAGGCCGGGCTGTGCTATCTAGTGAGTTCAAGGTCGGCCTTAAAAAAACAAAAAGGTGGAGGAGAGGGAGAGTAGACAGCGCTGAGACTTGAATTCTGGGTATTCTGGTTGTAACTCCAGGATTCTTTTTACTCTCCCATAACTACCTGGTTGGCCCCTTGGTAATAACTTACTTTGTGGGAATGTGATGCCTCTAATGGTACTGTCTCTTTAAAAGAACAACAGTTGAAATTCAGATTCTAAAATGTCCTGGAAATAGAATTATTTGATTCTACTGCTAAGGTTACAGCTCTACTAATAGGCTATAATTTGATTCTGATAAGGTTCTTAAGTTCATCCCCAGAAATCTTGAAGGTTCTCAGATTCTGAAGCCCCATGTACAGTCTGTAATTGTCCTAAACTTGGCAGAGGAGAGTCAGGCAGAGAGGTGTTCTCTTACCAGGTTACGCTTAGAGGGTGAGTGATCTCGATGCCTTGGGGTCTGGGGTCTCAGAGCCAGTGAGAGCTGGGCTGGTGTCCCAGCAGCCATGACCCCCATGAAGGGCCGTGGGCCGGTGGTGGAGCCATGATTGACCAGGAGTCCTCCCCATCCTGAGCCAGGTGACAACGTGGTCCTGGACCGGGCCTACCTATGGCGAGGCGTGCGAGTGGCTGCTGGAGCACAGATCCATCAGTCTCTGCTCTGTGACCATGCTGAGGTCAAGGAACGAGTGACTCTGAAGCCACGCTGCGTCCTCACTTCCCAGGTGAGACGTGCTTCGCGCCACACAAGCCCTAAAAAGCGGCCTTAATCCCACCAGAGCTCCAACCTGAATCGAGAGTCCCAGTCCAGTGGTTTCAATTACCTTCTGTTTGGTTCTGTTAAAAAGAGGTCACCCTCCCCGTCAGGATGCACTTTTCCTCAGCAGGCTGACGGGTCTCGCCTGCTCCTTCTCTTCCCCTAGGTGGTGGTGGGTCCAGATATCACGCTGCCCGAGGGCTCGGTGATCTCCTTACACCCTCCGGACGCAGAGGAAGAGGAGGATGACGGCCAGTTCAGTGACGATTCTGGGGCCAACCAAGAAAAGGAGAAAGCGAAGCTGAAAGGTGCGAGGCTCCACAGGTGTGGGGCGTCCGTGCGTCTCCGTCGCAGAGGAAAACCACAGCTTTCTCCCGGAGGATCCCGCCTCTGCTGGGGCCTTTCTAAAGCTCAGTGCCTTTCCCAGGTTACAACCCAGCAGAAGTGGGTGCTGGGGGCCAGGGCTACCTCTGGAGGGCTGCAGGCACGAACACGGAAGAAGAGGAGGAACTGCGGCAAAGTCTCTGGGGTAAGCTCAGCCTCAGGCCAGCCAAAACCGAGTAGTTGGAAGGGTGGCGAGTCCTTTGGAGCTCATTTCTCTGCACAGACCGATGGGGCGGGGACAGCGCTCTCCAACAAATACTTTTTCCTCAGTGTTCTTTTCCTTACCTTTGTTGGGTTCTCAGGACTCATGATCAACATGGAAGAAGAGAGTGACACTGAAAGTGAGAGGAGTATGGACTCGGAGGAGCTGGACAGCCGGGCAGGCTCCCCTCAGTTGGATGACATCAAAGGTGAGCAGCAGGGGCTGGCACGGGGACAACTTCCAGTTTATTTCCCGTGTCACCTGGCTAGAGGCTCAAGTTTGTCTCAGAAAGATTTTGCTATAACATCAGGACTGATGGCAAGCAAAGTGTTCTGGGGTGATGGTGGCCTGTGAATTTCTTCTTTCTCTTTAGTGTTCCAGAATGAGGTCCTGGGAACACTGCAGCGAGGCAAAGAGGAGAACATTTCTTGTGACAATCTAGTCCTAGAGATCAACTCTCTCAAGTAAGAGAAGCCCCTCCCTGTTCTCCTCTCCCCTGGGCCATTCTAGGCATTCAGATTCTCTCCCAGATGTTTCTTTACCCAGAGATAAGCCTCCTCCATCAGTGTCCCAAAGGGGAAAGGCCACAAGTATTTGGGGCAGGGAGGGCATCAGGTTCTACCTTAACATAGACTCTCCTTCCGTGCTCTTCTCGCTGATCTCCTCTCCAGTGGGTGTCACAGGCCCTGGCATCACACGAGTCTCCCCCCAGGTACGCCTACAACATAAGCCTGAAGGAGGTGATGCAGGTACTGAGCCATGTGGTCCTGGAGCTCCCCCTGCAGCAGATGGATTCGCCACCCAACCCAACTCGCTACTGTGCCCTGCTGCTTCCTGTGAGTAGAACTTGGGGCTGGGTGCAGCGGGTTGGTGGAGACAGATACACATCATTGCTGTGCTTGACTTTAAAAGAAATCAAGAGTAATTGATCTTGTTGTGGGTTGTTATGTTATGTTTGGTTCCTTTCTCCTTCCCTTAGGTAAGGTTGGGTTCAGCACTGAGTAACCTTTGAGACACAAGGACCCCAAAGGGATACTCAGAAATAGATCTGGGCTCCCGGCCTGTGGCTTGCACTGATAGTCCAGCTCCTTGGGAAGCTGAAGTGGGAGGGTCACTTGAATCCAGGAGTTCAGGGCCAGCCTGGGCAACAGTAGTGAGATGCCCCCTTTTCAAAACAACGAACAAAAACCAACAGCAAAGAGTAGACTTGGAGCCAGGCATGGTGGTACTTGCCTGTAATTCCAGCACTTGGGAGGCTGAAGCAGGAAGATCACTGCAAGTTTAAGGCTGGCCTGGGCCACATAGTGAAGACCCTGTCTCAAAAAGACAAAAACAAATAAAGAACAGACTTGGAATTTCAGAGTGATTCGACTCAGGACAAGTTTAGCCTCAAGGCCAAAGATGGGTATTCAGCATCTGATCCCTTTCGCCTTCCCCAGGAAAGCTCTTTTCCCCAGCCATGACTGCCAACAACTCCCTCCTCTGTGTAATTCCACGGGGCCTGTGTTATCTCACTCTTATCTTCCCAAGTCATGAGAGAGCTGTGTTACCAATCCCAGCTATGCTCACAGGTATAAGTGTGCCTCAGAATGTATCGCAGTTCCTTCTCCTTTCTTCTGTAGCTGCTCAAAGGCTGGAGCCCAGTTTTTAGGAACTACATAAAGCGCGCGGCTGACCACTTGGAAGCACTGGCGGCCATTGAAGACTTCTTCCTGGAGCACGAAGCTCTCGGAACTTGCATGGCCAAGGTGAAAACCACGTCAAACCCTGCGCTCCCACATTTGTTTCCAAACCGGCCTCGGTGACCCCCAGGGAGACCTGAAAGCAAAGCCACCGCGAAGCCAGCATGGAGTTCGGCTCGCAGCCCCATCTGCCCTGTTGCACTTACTGATAAGAGCCAGGCTGGTGGAGTAGGGCAACTGTTTGGGCGTTGACTGGTGATGTGCAGAGCGCCACCCAGCTGCAGTGGCCGCAGTTCTCTTGACGCGGGTGTACCTGGAGGGCGCAGGTGCTCCATCTGCCGAGGTCCCGCCTCCTTGCCCCATTAGCCATTGTGTCCTCCCACATCCCGCAGAGCCCCTGAATCCCCCTTTGCGGCTGTCTGCAGGTGCTGATGGCTTTCTACCAGCTGGAGATCCTGGCCGAGGAAACTATCCTGAGCTGGTTCAGCCACAGGAACGTAACTGACAGAGGCCAGCAGCTGCGCAAGAATCAGCAGGTGAGTCGCGCTGCCCTCCCGCAAGGCCACTGCCTGGTTCCCAGGCCCTGGACACCAGGCCGAGGGCCCCACTGATGGGAGCTGTGTCCCCACCAAGGGGAAGAGGAGGTATGCGCCACTCCCCAGCAACTCTGCTGTGTGCTTCCTTCAGCTGCAGAGGTTCATCCAATGGCTAAAAGAGGCAGAAGAGGAGTCGTCTGAGGATGACTGAGGACACGCTTCTGCTACTGCGCGTGACCACAGCTGCCCTCCTCGCTCCCGGGACTGAAACAGGAGGAGCCGCAGGAGGAGCGTGAGCGCCGTCCAGGTTGGGACTCGAGGCACAGAGGGCAGAACGACAGTATTCTCTCCACGCCAGCAAGCTGTGCCCTCGTCCTGTCCGGGGAGATGGGACGAGGGAAGTGGGGCTGAAGCCCTTGCCCAGGGAGGGCGAGGCCAGCCCTGCAGCCGAGGAAGGTCGGAGACCCAGCTTCGTGCTCCGGGTTCCCTCAGGGACAGAAGAGGGCAGCTGGCCCTCTCTGCTGCTTGCGTTTGTTAATATTAAAAAGAGACAGAGGCCTGTTTGGTGTGTGACAGTTGGGAAGCTCTGACTGGGCAAGATTTTCCCAGCACCAGGGAAGAGGGTGTGGGGGACGTTGTGGCCACTAGGTGGTGCTATGGTGCCTCGCTGGCCATCCCGTCCCCTGGCTGGCACGCAGGAGAGGGCCTACTGCTGGCAGCCTGTGTGGACCGGTCTGTCCTGGGGTGGTGACAGGGGTGATGGTCCAGGGACCTGTGAGTCCCTCTCCCAGGCCTCTTCCAGTGGACCCAGAGCCGGTCCTGTCAGGGAAGCAGGGCCGACTCCATCCTGAAGATAGGGAAATGAGCTCAAGGCTAAAGCTGAGGACTCAAACCTTAGTGTAGAGCTCTGTGCTTCCACATCCTGTGTCAGTGAAGGGCAAGCCACCCCTGGAAGCAAATAAAATGTAACGCCAGTGAGAAGGCAGGAGGTGCTGCAGAGTGTGCTTTCCCTTACCACTGAAAGTCGTGTGACTGCCTTTCTGCTGTATAGTACTAGCGTGTTCTCTCATTGAACCCTCAAGTCAGCCCTGTGCGGTGAATCTTGTCATTTTCAGATGAGGCACCCCCCCCCCAGAAAGGTCCCACAGCTGGTCACTGGGAGAGCCGGGACTTGATGCTGAACCTTAGACCACAGTGTGTCACCTTGCTGCCTTGTCTGCTTTAACCTCAACCCTGCGACATACCCTGTGTCGCCTTTGTGAGCTCTCAGTTGCCTTCATAGAAAACAAGTCAGTGATTGATTTCCTCCCTCAACACAAACATTGTTACATAAATATTGTTGTACAAGTGGCACCCTGTCCTCAGACATCACAGATAAAATGGGTGCCTTCATTTCAGTTGGGTGTAAAAAAGAAGCTGAGGAAGAGAGAAGATCCTGAGCTCTGCCTGGGCACGAAGGCATTTCTGGGCTTTTCTATAGAGGAAAAACAGGCTGGCC
Source organism: Dasyprocta punctata (assembly GCA_004363535.1). Classification (NCBI taxonomy): domain Eukaryota; kingdom Metazoa; phylum Chordata; class Mammalia; order Rodentia; family Dasyproctidae; genus Dasyprocta; species Dasyprocta punctata. Next base: position 16,760 of record RJWM01033763.1, read on the forward strand.
AGGGCTGGGCTTCATTTTCTCCTTCAATAAACCAAAGTTTGAGGCTTAGCAGGTATAGAATAATGCTGGGGGAGCATGTGAAGGTGATGACCTGGACCTAATGGGACAGTTAAACTATTTATAAAGTATCTTTGATCTGTAGCAAATTGGTGACAGTTCAGAGATGGCCTATAGGGCTTGCTAGAAAGGAAAGGTTTCTTCCAGTAGGGCTCATTAGGGAAAGCTTTGCCAAATAGTGGTGCAGAGGTGGCCTGAAGAATAAAAAAGGTTCAGGAGAGCACATTCAAAGCCAAGCTGGGCATGATGGTGGACACCGCTAATCCCACATACTTGAAAGGTGGAATTTGGAGGAGCACAAGTTCAAGGCTAGCCTGGGCAATTTAGTCTCCATCTCAAAAATTAAGAGGCTGGGAGGATAGCTCAGTGGTGGGTCACTTGCCTGGCATGTGGGAGGTTCTGTGTTCAATCCTTAGTACTACAGACACACACACACACACAGCACAAGGTTCCCAATTAAATATGGAAAATTAAAGAGTTTTTGTTCTCCTTTCAAAATCCCCATTAAAATGCCAGTCAATTAATCCCAGCACTCGGGAGGCTGAGGTAGGAGGAGCATTGTGAGTTCGAGGCCAGCTTGGGCTACAACTCGAGCACAAGGCCAGCCTGAGCTACACAGTACGACCCTGCCTCAAAAAAACCAGGGCTGGGAGTTTGGCTGAGTAGCTTACGTGCCTGTCAGGCAGGCGCAAGGTTGTGAGTTCAATCCCTGGTGCCGCCAAAAAAAAAAAAAAAAAACCAGTCAAGAGATTGTAAAAGGCACATGACTTAAGGAAAATAAGATGATTGAGAAACATCGACATTGTGGAAAATGGGAGCCTAGAAGGTGACTTAGAGTAAGTTACGTTCGTACGTGTTACAGTGGTTATTGATAGGCAAGCCATTGCACCCTCCAGAACCAAAAAAAGGCTCAGAACCTCAGGGGAGTTGTAAGGATTAGGGTTGTGTTAAAGGGAAGTTGCACAAAGATCCATATAAGAAAAAAGTTGGCCCCTGCCCCATCCCTTGTGGGATCCAGCCAAGGGATGAGCCTTACTTCTCTACAAGAAATGGGAGATTCAGTCCTCAGAAGTGGTCTTTAAGGTCAGTTTCCAGACCACAGCCCAATACAATGAGAAGTCTGCAGAATGCTGAGACGTTGGAGAATTTTTATCAGAGCCTCAGGGCTCACTCGCAGGTATGGTGGGGTGCATATTAGGCTGAAAATGAGTGAAGCAAAAGTGGGGTGTGGTAGTGCCTGCCTCTAATCCCAGAGCCAGGTCAGGAGGGTTTCGATGAGCCCAGCCTGGGTAATTGAGCCATTTGGTGAGACCCTGTCTCAAAACTAAATAAGGGACTGGGGATGTAGCTCCATGTCAGGGCCCTGGGTTCAATTCCCCAGTACTTAAAAAAAAAAAAGTACACTGTATGAACGAACTGAACAACTGTAGGAAGAAAGGGCCTATGGATATTGCTGTTTCTTGTTTCCTGCAGGGGGTGTCTTCCCCTCATTTTACTACACGAGAGTGAAACCTGTTACCAAGCCTTATACCTAGAGCTTCCAGTCAGTTTTTCAGTATCTCACTCTTACGTGTGAATAGGAGCAAAGGTCCCTCAAACAGGAAAGGCGGAGGCCAAAACAAGCAAAGAGAAAACTGAAACCATAAAAATGATGGCAAATTAGCCGGGCGTGGTGGTGCACGCCTTTAATCCCAGCACTCTGGGAGGCTGAGGTAGGCGGAGCATTGTGAGTTCGAGGCCAGCGTGGGCTACAATGTGAGCACAAGGCCGGCCTGAGCTACATAGGGAGACCCTGCCTCAAAAAAAAGAAAAAAAAAAACTAGGGCCGGGAGTTTGGCTCAGTGGCTTAAGCGCCTATCTGGCAGGTGCGAGGTTGTGAGTTCAATCCCTGGTGCCACAAAACAAAACAAAACAAAAAACTCCAGCTCCACATCTGAAAGGCACTCTCAATGAAGAGGATTAATTTTTCCATTTTCATCCACCTTATGGTATTTTAGGACAGCCAACTTAAACTTCTTTCTCTTATGCTTATTCTTCTTGGGAGTGGTGTGAAACTTCTACCTTTTTTCAGCACCACCACAGAGGCTGAGCATAAGATGAAGAGTGGGCTCCTTCTGAATGTTGTAATCACACAAAGCACAGCCATCTTCCAGTTGCTTACCAGCAGGGATCAGCCTTTGCTGATCAGGAGGAATTCCTTCCCTACCCTGGATCTTGGCCTTTACATTTTCTATAGTGTCCGAGGGTTCATCCTCGAGGGAGATGGTCTTCCCCGTAAGGGTTTTTACATAAATCTGTATCTTAGAGCTGGGCATGGTATCATACACCTGTAATCCCAGCACTCAGAAGCCTGAAGCAGGAGGATGGTTGTGAGTTCGAGACCAGCCTGGGCTACAAAGTGAGTTCAAGGCCAGCCTGAACTGCACAGTGAGACCCTGTCTCAAAAAATAGGCCTGGGGATTTAGCTCAGTGGCAGGAGGCTGTGAGTTTGATCCCTGGTACCAAAAAAAAAAAAAACAACACAAAAAAACGCCTGCATCTTGGCAGCAGTTCTGCTACAGAGCAGATATGAAAGGTGATTTCAGTATTTTAAGAGCGTATGAGGCAGAAGACAGAGCATCATCAATCAAAGCTGAAAATCAATAGGCAATGTTTAGAATCCACAAATCAAAAAATAGTAATATGAGAGCCGGGCGTGGTGGCGCACGCCTTTAATCCCAGCACTTGGGAGGCTGAGGTAGGAGGAGCGTTGTGAGTTCGAGGCCGGCTTGGGCTACAACGTGAGCGCAAGGCCGGCCTGAGCTACACACTGCGACCCTGCCTCAAAAAACTAGGGCCGGGATTTCAGCTCAGTGGCTTAAGCGCCTGCCCTGGCAGGTGCGAGGTTGTGAGTTAGATCTCTGGTGCCACAAAAAAAAAAAAAAAAAAGTCATATGAACGAAAAAGTACTATGGAGGTGAGGAGGAAAATGGAAGAGGGTCCCTGTTTTTGTAAAAGTTTTAACACTATTTGGTTATGCATACATATTACTTTGATAAAACATTTTAGTTGGACATAGTGGCACATGCCTGTAATTCCAGTGGTCTGTGAGGCTGAGGCAGGAGGATCAACAGTGTGAGTCCAGCCTAAGCAATCTAGTAACTTAGACCCTGTCTCAAAATTTCAAAACAGGGGCCAGGGATATAGCTCAGCAGCACAGTGCCTGCCTGGCAAGTGCAAGGTTGTGAGTTTGACTTCTGGTACCAAAAAAGAAAAAGAAAAAAAAAAAAAAGAAAAGAAAAACTAAAGGGAAAGATATAAAGTGAAGATATATAAGGTGTGTACAGAATCTAACAAGTGGGTTCATTTGCCAAGAATCAAAAATCTAGAGCCAGGCGTGGTGGAGCACGCCTTTAATCCCAGCACTCGGGAGGCTGAGGTAGGCGGAGCCTTGTGAGTTCGAGGCCGGCTTGGGCTACAACGCGGTGCAAGGCTGACCTGAGCTACGTAGTGCGAC